>JASANB010003462.1:0-10811 GCA_030248155.1 Sabatieria punctata
GATCCGTTGATGACCATCATAATAAAGGATTTACGGCCAGTGTCGGTAGTACAGCGTAGTGTACAGTACAGCGTAATTTTGTGATAACGCTCCTAACACGTCCTATGTAAATTCAGGTGTTCGGCAGTTTAGGTCAGTCTAATTGTAAAGTTACTGACGCGCTCGATTGCCTTTGATCAGTCTCTTGCTATGCACTGTTGCTGATAAAACCTTCCTTTGGCCACCTAACTTGCGCTCACGCTGTTAGGTTATGGGCCCAGTCCCTCGGCTTTATTCTTCTGTTGTTTACTGAGGTAAACCCCACGCACATCCCATGGTACAGCCGGAGGAGGAGGAGCTTGCATTGCAGCTGTACCTCAGCTCCAGCGTGGAGGGTTTCTGAGGAAACCAGATGTACCAGCGGTCGTGTGGGAACCAGTCGGGCAGTCAGTGGTGCCAGCAGTCAGTGGAGTTCCAGCGGTTCGGGCAGTTGAGTCGGAATTGCCAGGTTCGTCCGGTTCAGGAGGAGCAGCAGCAGCGGCCTGTGTCGCCAGTGCTAGGTGCATTGCAGCCCAGTCACAACAGCTGCCGGTGGAGGACTTGTGTTCGCAAACACTTGGTCTGTGATGTGTTGTGTCTGTGTATCACTCTATTCTGCCGGTTTATCACCTATTTTTATACGGGATAGTACATAGTAATGTAACTTGCAAAATTTCTGTCTTTCTGTAAGTAATTGGTTTTCTCTGCTTCCAGATTCAGTAGATTGCATCTTATCTCGTTTTCTTATGTTAGTGTGTGTTTATTATTGCGGCATCAAGGAGGAGTGTTAATACTACATTGTAGTAAGGTTGAGTTTATGATGCCGCACCTACATGTGTTATGTAAATTGTGGCTGCATGTAACTAGGTTATTGTAACTGTTGAGCCACTGTCCAGCTAGACTGCTAGTTTATCATTCTCTTGCACTGGCTATGGCATAAACTAGTACGCCACTATTCTGGCCGCCTGTACGCACGCTGCGACAGGTTATGGGCCCAGTCCCTCGGCTTTATTCTTCTGTTGTTTACTGAGGTAAACCCCACGCACATCCCGCAGCTTTGGTGTCGGCTGGTCGGACCGGTGTGGTGCGTGCAAATGGCGGAGGTGATTCCTGCTTGTCTCGCTGATGCGTGGGCCGTTTCCGGCACTTCTGTTCTGGGGGCTTGGGTGGCTGATTCTGCGTGTTTGGATCGTGCTTCCAGCAACGAAGATGTGTCTGGACCTCAGTCAGACGGCATTGTTGCTTCTACAGTCGCGCAGAATGGATGCCCCTCTCAACAGACAGTAGGGGCCCGGAATGGTCAGGTATCATGTCACTTGTACTTGAAGGCTGATCCCGTTCTTGTAGACACCGTCAGTTCGGTTCGCCTTGGTTGGTCGCATGATGGTGGAGACCAGATACAAAAACAACCCATCTCGCCTGGCTCCGGATGTCCCTCACGCGTAGGGACTCCAGCTGGTAAAACGGTTAGTTTGTCTAACTTGCCCCGTGCTCTCGTTTCCGTTTCCGCTGATCGCCTCGTACAGCCGGAGGAGGAGGAGCGTGCAGCTGTACCTCGTCTCCAGCGTGAAGGGTTTCGGTGCAAACCAGACGTACCCGCGGTCATTCGGCAACCAGTTGAGAAGCCAGTGGTGCCAGCAGTCAGTGGAGTTCCAGCAGCAGCAGTTCCCTACCAGCAGTCCTTGAAGTTCCTCCAGCGGTTAATGGTCTAGCTCTTCGGCCAGTTGAGTTAGTCAATCGCCAGGTTCGTCAGGTTCAGGAGGAGCAACAACAACCGAGTCACGAGTACACGCCATCACCAGTCACAACAACAGCCACCGGTAGAAGACTTGTGTCGTAAACACCTGTTCTGTGATATGTTGTGTCTGCGTAGTCACTTTATTCTACTGGTGTGTTGCCTAATTCGACTAGCCAGTCAAGTAGCCTAGCCTAGCCTAGCCAGTAATTTAGTAGCTTCTCTTGGTTTTAGCTCTTCTTTATGTAGGTGATTTTTGCGTTATCAAGGAGGAGTGTCGGTAGTACAGCGTAGTGTACAGTACAGCGTAATTTTGTGATAACGCTCCTAACACGTCCTATGTAAATTCAGGTGTTCGGCAGTTTAGGTCAGTCTAATTGTAAAGTTACTGACGCGCTCGATTGCCTTTGATCAGTCTCTTGCTATGCACTGTTGCTGATAAAACCTTCCTTTGGCCACCTAACTTGCGCTCACGCTGTTAGCCAGAAGGAGTAGTTTTGCATTGCAGCTGTGTTCAGCCACCACTGACTGTATAGCAGTGAGTTGGAGCCAAACTAGCAGACACTGCATCTTCTACTCCCATTACCTGCAAACTGTCAGTAGAGCAGGCTGGCAGACAGCCATTCTCAAAGACTGCACCCAGTGCACCAACAGCTTGTCAGGTAAGTAGCACAAAGTCAACTGCAGTACAACTGCTGTCTTTCAGTCAAAGGTGCAGTGTGGTTGAGCAAGGCGGAATTTGTTAGCTCCTTCTTCAGCACCAACCTTCCCAATCTCACCGACACAGCCTGTCAGCAGGTACTCTCTGAACTGAACTCAGTAAAGGCCACACACGTTTGTTTGGTAATCAGAGGTGTGCTACATCGGTACCTGCATGTCTGTCGTTCTCGTGGTTGTTAGCAGCGGATCAGCGAGGCACCAGCTGCACACTCAACTACCAGCACGGGCCAGTAAGAGCCAGAAAACACAGTTTCTTGGCAGTCCGGTCTGCAATTGGTTTTGGCCCAGCTGAAATCACCCAATCCATTCACCTAGACTTCGATGAAAAATAACATATGCTAAATGGTTATGTGTAAGGAACCATGTTGCTTATTTGCTTGTAATCTAATAAACTTATTACTTGAATTTGGCAAGAAAATTTTAAAACTTTTTGCTTTTACTGCAATAGAGAAACTGAAAATTTCAAAAAATATGAATGAATTAGCTAAGGGGTTGCGCAAAAATGACATCATCGATTTATCGCCATTTTCGGCCCCTCGTCCCCCATTGGCATCGGTTGTCATCATTTTCCAACCCCCTTTAAAGGCAAAACATGACGTCACATTTATCCAAACCCCTATTGCAAAAATGCCTGCATTCAAATGAGCAAGGTTTGGGACAATTTTTTTGATTCTTGTAGCTATTTTCTGTATTTACAAACAGAGTTTATTTTTGCATATTTTCTATATTTTTAAGAAAGAGTCCGATCTTTTACTAAAATCAAGGGTTTTTCTATTTTATTTTTCACTAAAAAGAAATAAGCCAAAATAAGCTATTCTGAGCTCATTTACACCCAATTCAGGCATGTTTTTATCATAATTTTCTTTCCAAAATTCTCCCGAAAAATTCCTGAGGGGGGTAGCGGCCGGCTGAGGGGGGTAGGTCAGAGCTACTGTTATTTTACTAGTGGATTTTTGTTTTACCATTTACTAAATTTACTGCAAATTCAGCCTGTCAATTTAATTTTAGTTTTTGTTTTACTACCAGGCAGCTCCGATTTTACTAATTTTTGTTTTACTAATAGTTATACTAATTTTACTATTATTTTACTACGATTTTACTAGTTATATGGTGTTATTTTGAATAAATGATGCCAACGTATTGTGAATAATTTATGTTGGTCCAAATAGTTGCTAGATTTGATCATGATGTGAAGTTCTCCAGAACTGTAGACACTAAACTGTGTGAAATTTGACTGACAAAACGGGACCCACAGATCTTTTATTGCAAAATTGATCAAGATTTTGGCTGGAATTCTCCAAAAACTAGTAAAGTAGTAGTAAAATTTACATTTTACTATTGACAGCCTTTGGTAATATAATTTTATTTTTACTTTACTATTGGCTCTTAATTTTACTTTTTACTATTATTTTACTAATAGTAAAATACCACTAGTATTACTAATTTTTGTTTTACTATACTATAGTAAAATAACAGTAGTCAGAGCCTCGGGGGGCCAACCCCCGTCAGCCCCCTTTGCCCATGTCTGCCTGCAGGAGGAGGAACAAGCTCCCAGGTGTCAAAACCAATGAGCGACTTAACATAATTCTGGGCAGCCTCAAGCCAATAAGTAGCGTTTGACGATTTGCTAGCTTGTGACCCGGACTTGGGCTCAGCAGCCTCTGCTGCTGCAGGACTCTGCACACGGCCATCCCTAACTGGATGTTTGCCCTTGTTCTGGCTCTGAGATCGGCAACCAGGACCAATGCTTTTCTCTGGCAATGGTTGTTCAGCTTCTGGTGATTCTTCCGGTGCAGATTGTTGATCGTCTGCATCAACGGAAATTCTTGTGGCTCTGGCTCTGGTTCTTCAGGTTCTACTGGCTGCTCCACAACTTTGCGCTTCAATTACTTAAAAGAGTGCTAACTTGAGTGCTACATACACACAATGGAAGCTTAAATTTCATCAGGGCATAGTCGTACAAATTGTTCTACATATTTGGCTGTCTGTCTGCGTTATTCAGCCAACTGAAGCAAAATACTGATTTTTTAACCGATTTTTATGCTTCTAAGTAGTCTAGACGTTTTCGCTCACCTCAAACACCTGATATGACTACGCCACTTGATGTAGAAATAATAGCGCTACAAAATTATGAAATGAAAACATCTGCAACAGGGGGCTTTGCGGGTTTTCAGGGGTCAAAGAGGGTCAAAAATATTTTTAGAATTTTTGCAATTTGACTGGTGGATTTTATAGATACATAAATGTGTAGAAAAACCCCAAAACATTAGATCGCAACTCCTATAACTTTGGGAGCGTACAACTTCAAGTTGAAGCATCGAATCAAGTAATCCTTCTGAAGTCAAGGAAAACTCATTGGGTCCTATTAACACACCAAGTTTGGGCTATATCGGTGAAAGTAAAAAATCCAACTTTAATACCAAGGGTAGATTGAGTCAGAGACCGACTCTTAACGTCTTTAGCCAGAGAGAAATATTGTAAATACCTGCCTTAAATGAAGAAATCTACAGAAATACGTGTTGACCGTAAGCCGTCCCAAAGAACGTTTTTTGTCTGTGCGACCCTAGACGACAACTATGTCCGTTATTTCACTAGCCCAGTTCAATGTTGAAAGAAAAACCATTGCCGCGCTCTCAATTACTCACAGAACTTGCATCTCTCTAATCAAGTTCAGTCAGCGCTCATCCATCAAGCAAACCGGACTTGTTGAAAAAGGTCACATTCTTTCCATCTCATCGATAAGACACAAAAAGAAGCGTCTCTTTCGAGTGTGTGGGCAGACTGGTTTTCTCAGTTAAACTGCACTACTTGCCAGTCACACCACTTCTACCCACCGACACAGTCGAGTTGCCGCAGTCCAATTCTGAGCGATGACCTTCTACTACTTTCTCGTTGCACTGTAAGTTATTTTCTATTTCCCCCTGTATCTCAAATTCAGAGGCTCATGGTACTCTGGAAACCCTTGTCGTACATCTAAGGGGCCGTCCATAAACGACGTCGTTCCATAATCACGATTTTTCGGACCCCCTCCCCCATCTACTGTTGTTTAATACCGGATTTTTCAAATGCGTATACGCATTCCAATTACAAATGCGTATGAGTTTGCGTATACGCATTGCAAAAACTAATGCGTATTTTGCGTATTGCGTATGCGTAATGCGTAATCTCAGAAACATTCAGAAATTTCATTGAACAGCTTTTTTAGCTATACAGTATGCTGTTTAGGTATCGAACTTTATAATCCAGGTTTTTGAGACATACTTGATTGAGGCTTGATGATAAATTTCTGCCCTCAAGAAAATTGCACTATTGTATGTACAGTACGGATGTTTTCAACAGGCAAGAGATATGCGGTTTCCTGCAAACAATTTAGTCGAATGTTCAATTCCAGAAGAAGTCCAGTGGCATTCAAACTAGAGTGCGAACAATACCTGAAAAACCCAATACCCCAACCACCCAATACAATTAACATGCGACCCACAATACCCCAATACCCAATACTTGCATAGCTGAGCCAAAAATTGCATTTCAGTGAACAGGTAGATTCCAGTGGTGCAAGCACGATCATCTGCACTGGGATTAAAATATTGAAGAGACCTGGTTGGGCTGCTGCCCAACCAGGGCGAGAATTTTTTAAAAAATAGCCTTGTAGAAAGCGTTTAAAAGCCATTCTGAGTGTAAAATTAGCAGAAATTAACAGTTTTAATACTCAATAATGTGTAGTTCAATCCCGTTTCTTGTTTTCAACGAATTATTTTCCTAACTTGGCTGGCCGGAAAGGCTGTACCACCCCATAGCCCTTGGTACATAAATGTACGGTACTGGTACATTCTGTATCGTTAGAAATGGCACGATTTTTATGTTAGATAAGAACACGGAAATTAGCGGGACACTAAGAAATTCTACTAACTTTTAGTTGATTAAGGCAAAAACAGCTTCCTAAACCTAATTATGGAACAATCTTTTCGATTTTTGTAGATTAATTTTTAAGGTCAACATCGATTTTTTTCGATTTTGACAGGTCCCAATCAGTATTGGGTATTAGGGGACAAAAACCCCAATACCCAACACCAGTTTACACTCTAATTCAAACAACAAGCGCACAGTGGAAGCGCAAACAGATACTCTGAGCATACAACAACACGAATGATGTCAGGCAAAACCCTAGAAACTCTAAATTCAATGATTTGTTACACGTTTCCTTTCCTCTTAAAACTTAGCGTCTTTTTTAAATATTAGCAAGCACAGCTTAGTTAAAGCTTCAAATTACCTCAGAAAATTCTGGTACCCTCACTTCACACTAAAATATAAAGAATGACCACTTGGTAACAACTTGGACTAATTTTTTTGCAAGACATTCGAAAAGGCAGTTATGCGCTTCACTGCGCTAAACTCTCTTAAGGTGGATCTGCGGTATACGGCAGAAAATCTGCCAGAAAATCCGCAGATTTGTCTGCGACCCTTGATCCTAATACGTTTTTCTGCGAATCTACGCAGAAAATCTGCGGAATGTTCGCAGATTCTCTCTGCGACTGCAACAGGAATAAAATCTGCGAAAAACGCAGAAAACGTCTGCAAATGCAGTGCTTCGCAGATTTGTTTGCCGATTTTCATTCCAAACGAAGAAAAATCTGCGCTATCAACAAGTACCCCGATTTACGGCTTAAAAATCGTTTACCAGAACAGTACACATGCAACCTCAACGGCCGGCATTCGCTACAATAAATGCGCTTAAAGAACAAAACGAAAGCACAGCACAGGTTGGGGGTTTGGCGCCGGCCGGGGGTCTTGAGTCCAAATTCTTGTGGAGGAAGTAGAGCACTGAAAACATTAAAAAAATCGCAAAAAATCACGACTTGGGCTATAAATCGTAAAAATCGCTAATTTTGATCAATTACTATTAATCGAAAAGGGATCGGAAAAATCGTTTTGATGCCGGAAGCGGGCTCCGGCATAGGCCAGCTGTGGGGAGACCCCTAATACATTACACGTACATGTATGTTGTCTATTACGTCACTGTTCGAAACTCTTAGCGTGCTAGCACCACAACCTAGCATTCACACTTAAGATAAGCTGCAAGCAAATCAGTCTAAACAGATCTAAAGGATGACCAGCTTACTCACAACCTAGCATTCACACTTAAGATAAGCTGCAAGCAAATCAGTCTAAACAGATCTAAAGGATGACCAGCTTACTCACAACCTAGCATTCACACTCAAGATAAGCTGCAAGCAAATCAGTCTAAACAGATCTAAAGGATGACCAGCTTACTCACAACCTAGCATTCACACTTAAGATAAGCTGCAAGCAAATCAGTCTAAGCAGATCTAAAGGATGACCAGCTTACTCACAACCTAGCATTCACACTTAAGATAAGCTGCAAGCAAATCAGTCTAAACAGATCTAAAGGATGACCAGCTTACTCACAACCTAGCATTCAAACTTAAGATAAGCTGCAAGCAAATCAGTCTAAACAGATCTAAAGGATGACCAGCTTACTCACAACCTAGCATTCACACTTAAGATAAGCTGCAAGCAAATCAGTCTAAGCAGATCTAAAGGATGACCAGCTTACTCACAACCTAGCATTCACACTTAAGATAAGCTGCAAGCAAATCAGTCTAAACAGATCTAAAGGATGACCAGCTTACTCACAACCTAGCATTCACACTTAAGATAAGCTGCAAGCAAATCAGTCTAAACAGATCTAAAGGATGACCAGCTTACTCACAACCTAGCATTCACACTTAAGATAAGCTGCAAGCAAATCAGTCTAAGCAGATCTAAAGGATGACCAGCTTACTCACAACCTAGCATTCACACTTAAGATAAGCTGCAAGCAAATCAGTCTAAGCAGATCTAAAGGATGACCAGCTTACTCACAACCTAGCATTCACACTTAAGATAAGCTGCAAGCAAATCAGTCTAAGCAGATCTAAAGGATGACCAGCTTACTCACAACCTAGCATTCACACTTAAGATAAGCTGCAAGCAAATCAGTCTAAACAGATCTAAAGGATGACCAGCTTACTCACAACCTAGCATTCACACTTAAGATAAGCTGCAAGCAAATCAGTCTAAACAGATCTAAAGGATGACCAGCTTACTCACAACCTAGCATTCACACTTAAGATAAGCTGCAAGCAAATCAGTCTAAACAGATCTAAAGGATGACCAGCTTACTCACAACCTAGCATTCACACTTAAGATAAGCTGCAAGCAAATCAGTCTAAACAGATCTAAAGGATGACCAGCTTACTCACAACCTAGCATTCACACTTAAGATAAGCTGCAAGCAAATCAGTCTAAACAGATCTAAAGGATGACCAGCTTACTCACAACCTAGCATTCACACTTAAGATAAGCTGCAAGCAAATCAGTCTAAGCAGATCTAAAGGATGACCAGCTTACTCACAACCTAGCATTCACACTTAAGATAAGCTGCAAGCAAATCAGTCTAAACAGATCTAAAGGATGACCAGCTTACTCACAACCTAGCATTCACACTTAAGATAAGCTGCAAGCAAATCAGTCTAAGCAGATCTAAAGGATGACCAGCTTACTCACAACCTAGCATTCACACTTAAGATAAGCTGCAAGCAAATCAGTCTAAGCAGATCTAAAGGATGACCAGCTTACTCACAACCTAGCATTCACACTTAAGATAAGCTGCAAGCAAATCAGTCTAAACAGATCTAAAGGATGACCAGCTTACTCACAACCTAGCATTCACACTTAAGATAAGCTGCAAGCAAATCAGTCTAAACAGATCTAAAGGATGACCAGCTTACTCACAACCTAGCATTCACACTTAAGATAAGCTGCAAGCAAATCAGTCTAAACAGATCTAAAGGATGACCAGCTTACTCACAACCTAGCATTCACACTTAAGATAAGCTGCAAGCAAATCAGTCTAAACAGATCTAAAGGATGACCAGCTTACTCACAACCTAGCATTCACACTTAAGATAAGCTGCAAGCAAATCAGTCTAAACAGATCTAAAGGATGACCAGCTTACTCACAACCTAGCATTCACACTTAAGATAAGCTGCAAGCAAATCAGTCTAAACAGATCTAAAGGATGACCAGCTTACTCACAACCTAGCATTCACACTTAAGATAAGCTGCAAGCAAATCAGTCTAAACAGATCTAAAGGATGACCAGCTTACTCACAACCTAGCATTCACACTTAAGATAAGCTGCAAGCAAATCAGTCTAAGCAGATCTAAAGGATGACCAGCTTACTCACAACCTAGCATTCACACTTAAGATAAGCTGCAAGCAAATCAGTCTAAACAGATCTAAAGGATGACCAGCTTACTCACAACCTAGCATTCACACTTAAGATAAGCTGCAAGCAAATCAGTCTAAACAGATCTAAAGGATGACCAGCTTACTCACAACCTAGCATTCACACTTAAGATAAGCTGCAAGCAAATCAGTCTAAACAGATCTAAAGGATGACCAGCTTACTCACAACCTAGCATTCACACTTAAGATAAGCTGCAAGCAAATCAGTCTAAGCAGATCTAAAGGATGACCAGCTTACTCACAACCTAGCATTCACACTTAAGATAAGCTGCAAGCAAATCAGTCTAAACAGATCTAAAGGATGACCAGCTTACTCACAACCTAGCATTCACACTTAAGATAAGCTGCAAGCAAATCAGTCTAAACAGATCTAAAGGATGACCAGCTTACTCACAACCTAGCATTCACACTTAAGATAAGCTGCAAGCAAATCAGTCTAAACAGATCTAAAGGATGACCAGCTTACTCACAACCTAGCATTCACACTTAAGATAAGCTGCAAGCAAATCAGTCTAAACAGATCTAAAGGATGACCAGCTTACTCACAACCTAGCATTCACACTTAAGATAATACCCAAGAAAATCAGTCTAAACAGATCTAAAGGATGACCAGCTTACTCACAACCTAGCATTCACACTTAAGATAAGCTGCAAGCAAATCAGTCTAAACAGATCTAAAGGATGACCAGCTTACTCACAACCTAGCATTCACACTTAAGATAAGCTGCAAGCAAATCAGTCTAAACAGATCAAGAGAAGAAGAAAAGTTAAAGGATGACCAGCTTACTCACATCCTAGGATTCACACTTAAGATAAGCTCCTAGCAAATCAGTCTAAACAGATCTAAAGGATGACCAGCTTACTCACAACCTAGCATTCACACTTAAGATAAGCTGCAAGCAAATCAGTCTAACCAGATCTAAAGGATGACCAGCTTACTCACAACCTAGCATTCACACTTAAGATAAGCTGCAAGCAAATCAGTCTAAACAGATCTAAAGGATGACCAGCTTACTCACAACCAA
>JASANB010003463.1:0-16250 GCA_030248155.1 Sabatieria punctata
TGAACGAACGAACTTTTATCGCCCAACACAACACAAATAAAATAAGAGTTAGCAAAATGATATAAAACGCGGTTACAGTGTAAAACGACGGCATATGGAGGCGAAAGGCCAGTGATTAGCCACAAGGGCTTTACACCGCCTTTAAGGTTTATTATATGCATTCCGCATATGCATTGTATACAGTAGAGCTGCACAATACTGACCGTTTTCAATGCTATTAAATTCAATGTAAAAATTTCATAAAAACAGTTCAATATTCACATTCTACAAAAAAATTGATCTAGAAGGATATTCTTTGTTGACATTGAGTGAAAAAATTTATCGCCGAGACTTTAAGGGCCGATTTCGACCCTATGTGGCGCGTCGATTTTGCTGATTTTTTGCATGTATGTTGCGCATTTACTGTGCTATATTATATAAAAAATCTGCTTCTGGCCCATCATTCTAATGTACTTAAATTTGGTCAAACGTGTCACCGGGTATGGTAAAAATTCAGTGTTGAACCGCGTTTTTTACCCTAAATTGCCGTACGGAGCTAGATACCGCTTTTTAACTGTGATATTTGTAATCCTCGGATCGTTCTCGATCGTTTGGTGGGCTCACAGTCACTGTAACTCTAGATGTCGGCAAGATGCAATGACTTGAATGAAGGGACCCAAATTTGTAAATTTCGCTCTGGACCGGTCACTTCAAGGAGGTGGTCAGCAGGCCCATGTGGGCCGATCGGGCTGATACTTTGCGCATCATGGTTTTTCATAAATTACTACTGAACTATCATAGAAATATCGAAATCCGTGATGTGACCCTGTCCAAAGTAGGGAGGTACATTGAATTCTCTCAGAAATTGCGTCTTAAAATACATAGACCAAGCAAAAATAACCGTTTTTAACAAAGTTTTTATAAAAAATCGATGTCAAAATGGGCATGCCCACTTGTGCCATTTTTGCCCCCATTTTGTTCTCAACAACTACTGCACCGATTTCAGTGACATTTTCACGGAAAGATATTTGTATGAAACCAACCTAATCGCAGATTTTTAATCTGACCGAGCTCTTATAGTTTTAGGTTTATTCAGCTTCGAAAATTGACTTTTTTGAGCGAGTGCCAAATGATTGCCTGTGACTCAAGACTAGGGCCCGACCGGATACAAATTTCTACCGGATCCGGATCGGATCCGGATATGCCCATATCCGGCCGGATCGGATCCGGATATGCCGGATATCATTGATCAACTTAAAAAATTTTTACAATGCAATAAACCACATACAGGGTGTCTCAAAAAATGATCACATTTCTTTTTACTGCCATTTCCGCAAATTTTGACCAAATAGGCCGAAATTCGGGGAATTTTATGTGTTAAAGTTTGGTGCACTAGGCTTGACTAATTCTCGAGAAATTTCAAAAAAAGTGAAAGTTGGTAATTTCAATAGCGAAAGCCGGTCACCGAAAAAAGTTATATTACATTATCGCCTAAACTCTAACGATAGCGTTGGAGTTCATGCGTCAATTTTTTACACACGAATTACCCTGAATTTCTGCGTTTACACTCCAAATTTCACCCAATTCCGACAAAAACTAGGAAAGATACAGGAAAAGGAAATGTTTCCATTTTTCGCTGACCGGCTTTCACTATTGCAATTACAAAATTTCACTTTTTTGAAATTTCAAAATTTTCTCGCCCTGCTTGGGCCATTGCCCAACCAGACCTCTTCAGACTACAATACCTCCTAATTTCTGTTAATACTATACTGAGAATGCTTTCAAAAGCGTTTTTCAAGCTAATTTTGTTCAAATTTTCTCGCCCTGATTGGGCCGTGGCTCAACCAGAGATCTAAGAATTTAATACTTCCTTTTGCAAAATCCTGAGCAAGCCTAAAAGTAAGGGGAAGACAAATAGGGACATATTTATTGTACAGGTAAAAGGGTTTACGAGAAGCCTTACTCTAAGTGGCAAAGATAAACCACCGGTGATGTACAATGTATGTGCAAAGCGATTCCGCACTCTGGTGATATTTTGAGAGTGGGTTTTTAGCATTTTGTGCAGTTAAATAGCAAAAAATATCCTAAAATGACTGGAACTATTCTAATTTAATGTTAAAATACGTAAAAAATCACGTTTTCTCATCTGTGACTGATATCCGGCATATCCGGCAGGTAATATCCGGATCCGGTACCGGATCCGGATATGGCCATATCCGACCGGATCCGGATCCGGATCTGGATATTCGGTCGGGCCCTACTCAAGACTGACTCTAGATACTGAGCCAATATTTTGCACACAACATCTTCACACAATGAGCTTTATAAAAAAGCAATAACCACTCAGCTAGCTTCTTTCGTTCTGGCACAATATTCCAATGAAAAATTTTGTGCCGAATTCCCCCCTGTGCCGAATTACCCCGGCCTACCCTATATAGGCAAAGGGGCATACATGCAATACGTCCGGGCCGGCCTGAGGTAGGAGGTAAGGGGGGCCTCCGTCTGGAGGGCGTTCAGAGGCGGTTTCGCTCAGGAAAGGGGTACAAAATTTAAAAAAATCTCAAAAAATGACTGGAAATGGGTCTTAACACGTTTTATTGGCAAAAAATCGCTAATTTAAGCTGAAAAATAGCTTTTTTCAGCTAAAAACAAACAAAATACAACAGAAACGGTCTCTAAAAACACCGATTTCTCTTAAATGACAGCAGCGGAAACACTAAATTCAGTTACAAAAGGCATTCTAAGGGAATTTTAAGCTTGAATTAGTGATTCCTAAGCTAGTTTGTTAGACTGGAGTGGTGTGGAGAGTTGTACTGGAGTGGAGCCGCTTCTAATATTTGTATGTTGGGCTGGGAAGGTCTTTCTAATTTTTTCCCTGGGGTGTAGGGTAGGGAGGGGCGAGGGGGTTAACGTTTCCATCTGAGTGGTAACCAACAAACCCCCTAACCACAGAAGCCGAGAATATGCAGAGAAGAGAAGGAAATCAGATTTATAAGGGTGTTCAAAGTAGCCCCTTCTCTTCTTCACAGCATAGAAAAAGTTCGGTGTGAAATATCTAGACGATAAGCACACTATTGTAAAGAGAATGGTCTGGGGAGCAAAACAGTATAAAACTTGACTACTTTGGGACATTGGAACCTAAAGTTTTCTCGTCTTAAAGTTTTCGGCCGTTAAGATACCGATATTTTCAAGCAACAGAGCACTGGCAAACAGCAACAGATCCCTTACTATTTGGTAGGGTCGTGTAGCCTGGAGTCTTTGGCGATAAACTAGCGCAACCAGAGGCCAAAAAGCGAACCGCGAGCGCCATGCGGCGCAAAAAACGCGCAAAACTCATGCCTGTTCAAAGTTGCCCCCCTGTTCAAAGTTACCCCGGTTTACCCT
Organism: Sabatieria punctata; assembly: GCA_030248155.1. Taxonomy (NCBI): domain Eukaryota; kingdom Metazoa; phylum Nematoda; class Chromadorea; order Araeolaimida; family Comesomatidae; genus Sabatieria; species Sabatieria punctata. The sequence continues at coordinate 3,364 of JASANB010003463.1, forward strand.
ATTAATTAATTAATTAATTGTCCAAAAAGAAAGAAAATAATCAGACAGACAGACATGCTTACGTTCCAGATGTGTTCTTTTCCAGACATTCCATTTAATACGGAGCGAGGACAGCACATCTTGAAAAATCCTGCCATCGTAAACAATATCGTAGAGAAGGTACATCAATCGTATTTAATTTCTAATTATGGTGTGGTATTGTTTCAGTCGGCCATTAAATCCACGGATACAGTGCTGGAGGTGGGTCCGGGAACTGGAAATCTGACTGTCAAGTTGCTGGAGAAAGCCAAATCGGTGATCGCCTGTGAAATCGATTATCGATTGATCGCCGAATTACAGAAACGAGTCATGGGATCGTGAGCTTTTCTTTGTCTGTAGTATTGCCTATCCATGTCATTTGGCCATCGCGTTATGTGCATCAGGGAGTTTGAGGGGTTGTTTTACCCTTGCCTATGTAGAAAGATCAACCCTTCACCCCACACATGTACTAGGGGGTTTGGGGTCATTCCCTAGCTGGTAGGGTCAACCCCACCCCCCGAAACAGGTTTAGAGACCCCCGACCGAAAAATACAAGTACTAGTAGTGGCTCCAGTACTAACAAACTGGCTCAGAAATCGCTAATTTTTAGCTTTAAATTCTTGTGAAAAGCCTTTGGAAACCGAGTTTGGCGTTTCCATTGCTGATAGTATTTAAGAGAAATCTGGGTTTTTGGAAGCTCTTTTTGTCATTTTTTGCTTGTTTTTAGCTCTAAAGCGCTATTTGGCAGCTCAAAATAGCGATTTTTAGCGTCCTTACTGAAAAAATGTGCTAAAAACGCATTTTCAGGTGTTTCGGAGCTTTTTGAAATTTTGCACTCCCTCTGGGCGAAACCCCCCTCGACCCACCCATCTGAGTGAAACCCCCTATCCCCTTCCTCCAGGTCGGCCCGGAGCTGTTACATGTATGCCTCACCCCTCCTTAGCCAATTTAGGACCTTGACCTCGATCTTCAAGTGGGTATTAACTGGCTCAGAAATCACAATACTTTGCATTCAAACCCGCTTAAAACGCCTTTGGTAGCCTAATTTGGCGTTTCCGCTGCTGACACTCAAGACTTGTTTTAGAAATTGTTTTAGAAGCTCTTTTTGTCATTTTTTGCTCTTTTTTAGCTCCTAAAACCCTGTTTGGTAGCTTGCAATTGCGATTGTTAGCTTTTATAAATCGTGCTAAAGCACGCATTTCCAGGTGTTTTAGAGCTTTTTGAAATTCAAAAAATTACTTGCCAGAAAAATCGGAGCGGATCGGAAATATCGTCTCGGGGGTCTGGCCTAACTCGGGTGTGGGGGCAGACCCCCAGACCCCCTGTTACGTGTATGGGTTTACCTCCCTCAGGCTCGGACCTACTCCACCCTCTGGCCGTCCCTACCCCGTCAGGAATTTTGAGGAATAATTTTGTACAGGGTGTGCCAAAAACAACAACCCAGCAGAGTTTTTGCTGTAGCAACCGCAAATCTCAACCGATTTGAATGAATCCTTTTTTAAATGAAAGATAGATAAATTCTCGAAAGATTTGTGTAACGTTTATTATGATAGCCTGCTTAGTTCCTGAGATATTTGTCCTCAAATTCAAAACAGAGATTTTGGCAATGAACAAGAGTGATAAAGAACAACCCTGCAGATTTTTTACTGTTGCAACCATGAATCTGAATCGATTTGAATGAACCGTTTTTTGAATGAAAGACTGATAAATTCTTCAAAGGTTGGTGCAATTTTTATTGAGATTCACATTTTAGTTCTTGAGATATTTGCCTTCTAAGTCGAAACAGATTTTGGCAAAGAACAAGAGCGATTCCGTTGCATTTCATAATAAAGCAGATTCCTACTGCTGGAGCTAATGATACTTTAGTGTTGAAGTAAACCGAGTTTCTGTGTCACCAGTAAAGCCTCCAAGAGCCCTTAGCAGTAGCAGGAATCCGTTTTATTACGAAGTGCAGAATAATATAAAAATCCCTCTTGTTCACTGACAAAATCACTGTTTTGATTCTGAGAGCTAATATCTCAGGAACTAAGCAGAGTACATTAATAAACGTTACATCAGTTTTTCAAGAATTTATTTATCTTTCTTTTAAAAAAGGATTCATTCAAATCGGTTGAAATTTGCGGTTGCTACAACGAAAAATCTGCTGGGTTGTTTTTTTGGCACACCCTCCTGTGTAAAAATTAGGCTTAGATTAGGTGTAATTTGCACAGAATAGCCTATTTTAGCGAAAAATACCGGAGATTTCCGCTTATAAGACCACCATAATTAGAAGACGATAGTCTTAGGTTTTTGTTTCCAGTTATAAGACCGTGGTCTTCAAAAGGGCGCCAAAAAGTGACCCTAAATTTGGGCATTTACCAGTTATAAGACCAGGTCTTGTAAGTGGAAAACTCCGGTAGGCCTAAAACCTTGATTTTAGTAAAAAATCGGACCTTTCTGCTTACCGTCCCCTCAACGCCCACTCAGGATTTGAAGCTTTGCCACCCCTCAGCCGACATGCTAGCCCATGTCTGTTTAGACCGGTACACAGCAAACTGCAAGTGTTGGCAGGTGATGTTCTAAAACAAGAATGGCCCTATTTCGATGTCTGTGTGGCCAATCTACCGTTCCAAATCTCTTCTCCATTCGTCTTCAAGCTTCTCTTACACCGACCTTTTTGCAAGTAGCATTTATTTCCAGCGTACATGGCTGGTTTATGCTAATTTTGCCACTTGCAGATATGCAGTGCTAATGTTCCAGAAGGAATTCGCCCAACGACTCTCTGCCAAGCCGGGTCAGAAGCAGTACTGCCGACTTTCCGTCAACACTCAACTTCTGGCCAAAGTGGAGCATTTGCTGAAAGTGGGTCGCAACGAATTCAGACCCCCGCCTAAGGTCGACTCTGCTGTGGTTAGAATAGAACCCAGACAACCTCCACCACCTATTAATTATCAGGTACCTCTTTTTATTTACAACCAGTTCCTTCCGACAAACTCTAAGAAATAATAAACTTTGGAAAACTGCCTTATCCGCACCACTCTTCCGCTATTACCACCATACATGGGCCGCGGGTTTACTCCACCCCCTCGCCGGCCGTAGCCCCCTACCCCTCCCCGTCCTCCCGGAGGGAGAAAATTTTCGCTTATTTAAGGCAGAATGGGCGTTTTTGGACTTTTTTCCGGGTCCTCCCACCCGTGATCTCCGGATTTTTCCGGCCCATGTATGATTTCTACAACGCCAGATTGTGCCTGGTCTGACTCTTGTCTCATCTATACCGTAAACGACAAACTTTGAAAACTGTTAAGAAATGGTAAACGTTGAAAAGCTACCATAGCTGATGAAGATCGAATTTGTATCGTTTTACGCTGTAACCATGCATGTAACATGTCAGGGCCGACGTGGGGGAAGGGGAAGGGGGCCAGGTGGGGGGTCGAGGCGTATCGACCAGAGGGGTCAAAATGTTCAGAAAGCTCATGCCTGGAAATGCGTTTTAGTTAGTTTTTCTCAGTAAGGAGGCTAAAAATCGATATTTTAAGCTGTCAAACAGCGTTTTATAGAGCTAAAAACAAGCAAAAAACGATAAAAAGGGTTTCCAAAAACACCGATTCCTCTTAAATGTCAGCGGCGGAAACGCCAAATTCGGTTTTCAAAGACTTTTCAGGCGAATTTCTGGCTAAAAATTAGTGATTTCTGAGTCACTTTGGTAGTACTGGAGCCACTACCAGTACCTGTATTTTTGGGTCGGGGGGGGGGGTCCTTAACTGTCTCTGGGGTGAGGGGTGGTTTGGCCTTTCTAGCTAGGGTAGCCCCAAACCCCCAGTATATGTATGGCTCTAACTTGTTTTTAGGAGTGGGATGGTCTCACAAGGATAGCCTTTCTACGAAAAAACAAAACTCTGGCAGCATCGTTCAAACAGAAGCAAGTCTTAGACGTTTTGGAGAAGAATTACAGAGTGCACTGTTCGCTGCATAGCATAGTAAGTTTTATTTGAAATCAGTCCAGTAATTGCAATTTGCCTTGGATGGAGAAAATTGCATTCTCAATGCATGTATGCTTTTACATCAGTTCGTTAAGCTCAGACCTTAACGATATCTCATTAGCCATAACTACCTAAGCAAGAGAATGCAATTTTGCTTGGTCGTTCATTACTTGATAACTCTACCCCATAATATAATAATAAGTTGTTTACATCACGTTGACACAAGAGGGTTCTTTGAACATCATTTGCATTATATCACACAAGGAACTAAGTTTCAATAATCGCATTTAGTCAGTCAGCAATTTTTGAGTCAGTAGCAGGAATACATCCTGGAATGCTCATCTGTTCTGGATGAACCACTTGTCCTCTGGAATGTGGAATGCCTCGAAGAACTCCAGAGGGCCCAGACATCGATTCCAGATTTCTTAATGCCTGCGCTAAGGCTTTCACACCTTCACCCGGCTTAATTTCTGATCTGGTCCCGTCATTTTCAGTTCCACTGGCTATAGCTACATCTTCGACAAGCTGAAACTAGCCGAGAGTAGAAGTAAACATACATGACATGCCGTACCTTGCGAGCAATTACATCGAGCTGGTCATCCTTAATCTTTAAATCAGTCAAAGCTCGTTCAAGCTTTGCTGCGAAGTCCACAGAGCGAACCTTGTGCTCCACATAGTCAGCTCCAAGCATTTCCTCCTCCTCCGACATACGAATTCCAATAGTATACTTCAGTAGGAGAAACCCTATCAAGGTGCAGAGCATGCTCCATGCAGTCATGATGACAACACCCAGACACTGCACTCCAAGTAAATAGAAACTGCCGTCTATGAGCAGCCCTTCAGCTTTGAGTGCTTCAAACTGATTGTGACCGAACAGACCCACACAAATAGTGGACAGGATGCCTGCACCCATGTGCACTGGCACTGCGCCGACTGGGTCATCTATTTTGAGTTTCTCAATTAGATGAGTGCAAACGATTGCCACAAGTGCACCAAGAGCCCCACAGATAAGTGCTTCGGGAGGGGTAATCACAGCACAACATGCAGTCACGCCTACCAGACCACCTAGACATGCACTGATGATGTAAGTTATGTCGTAGCACTGGTTCTGGTAGACCACCATGCTGGCCAGGATACCAACGATTCCTCCAGCGATTGAGCCATTCAGTGTGTTGACCCCTACTTTTGCTGCCACTTTCCACTTATGTTTCTCGAGCCCGAAGGTGGAGCCGCAGTTGAAGGCTAGCCAGGCCCACCAGAGCATGAATGTACCAGTGAGTGCTGTCACCGGAGAACTCATTCCATAATTGTCTCTGTTGCTGAAACAAGATTTTTACCTAAACAGATACAGTTTGAGTGAACATCACCTGAATCGCCCAATCCGTGGTCCAAGCATCCAGGCAGCTACTAGAGCACTGGCACCACCAGTCATGTGCACTACACAAGCTCCAGCAAAGTCATGAAATCCCAGTTGTGCTAAGAAACCGTTGCCGTTCCAAGCCCAGGAAGCGGGAAAACAGTAGACAAAGGTGTTAAAGATGCTGAACAACATGTATGCAGTAAAGCGCATTCGTTCCGCTACTGCACCGGAGACTATGGTGGTGGCAGCAGTGGCAAAACTGAATTGAAACACATAGTGGGTGTACATGGTGCCCATGGTGGCTTCTTTCTCATGCTTGAAGAAAAAGTCTCCGAAACCACAGAATGGGTTGTCGGGTTTGCCAAAACTGAGACCATAGCCGAATGACCAGTAGCTTATACCACCTGTAACTCAAGTGAGCATGCTAGCATTTTAGTCATGAGTAGTTTACGCTATCCCATGTGTCACGGCAGCCCCAGCATCTGTGACAGCAGTTGTAGCGAAGGTAGTCGATGTAAAGCCCAACCCAGGCCTTCAAAAGCCGGCGATGGCTAGTAGGTAAATGGGAACCAAATGGGAACTGCTGTGTTGCACCTCATGATAGGAAAGGGATGGATGGATGGATTGGATTGTCTGGGTGGGGCCATAGCCCCTGCGTTTGGCCACACTGCGGGCCCATCACGGACACCCACATCTTTCTCTGCCTTCGCTACTAGCCGGCACACATGCTCGGTGTCAGTCAGGGTGGGTCTCAGTATTAGCTGTCCCCATTCCCGTATGTCCCAACACGTGGGGTTGCTATTGGCTATATATAGCTTTAGGTACATCTGCAGCTTCAGTCATTTCCCATTTACCAACTTGCTGTCACCAGCGTTTGGTGGCCTGGGTTGGCTTTGTACCAACGACCAACTCTTTGCGGCAAGAAACTTGCCCCGCCGAGCTGATGAGCGCACGACCACACGCACAGTGGCTCTGCGGCCTAAAGCACTACACCAACTGTGCCGGCTAGGAAAGGCAACGGCAAAGGATGTTTTAAGGCAGGGCACTCCATTAAAAGCTCTAATAGGGTGTCCTGACCTGTTCAAAAGGACAATGGAACTTAAAAAAGAAACAAATCAAAATCTGTTACAACACCAAAGCTCTAAGTTACAAAACCTACCCAATGTAACATCGACCACGTTTTTGACCATTATATTGGCAATATTCTTGGCAGAGACACAACCAGCTTCCAGCATTCCGAACCCAGTTTGCATTGTAAGAATGAGAAAAGCATTGCTCAAGATCCAAGCCGCATCACCCATACTCAGCTCCTCCTGTGGTGACTGCTCCGTGGTATTGTTTGCCATTTCGGTCAACCTTCACAATGGCAACTGGCGTTCTAGGCAGCTAAGTGACTGAGCGATCAAAGCAGGCAGCTTGATGAGTGCTGAGCTATAGCTCGAAATGATCCGACTAGCTTGGGTGCTTAATGAAAGTTATTTGATTAGCTAGTTCCTGTTGCCAGGCGGCCAATTGAAAGTACATACTTTAGGCTCCCCTTGTTCTGCCTGTAATTGAACAGATGCACCAGCTGCTTGTTTGTCTTGTTGTCTCAGACTAACTAATTAGTAGGCGCTGGCAATAACTGTGTTTTCGTTTAGCAAGTTCCCAAGGATCTGGACTTCAAACAGAAAGTAATGGAAATTCTGGAGAAAAGCGGATTCGCGCAGAAAAGAGCCAGATCTCTGGATCAAGATGACTTCATGATGTTAGTCATTCGTATTTTTCCTTGCATAACTCTAGGCCTTTACCATGTTAAGCAATTTTTGACGTTGACTCGAGACAGTTTAGGGATCCGCGACCCAAAGATACAAGTATGTACCAGTAGTGGGGTGGCTCCAGTACTAACAAACTGGCTTAGAAATCACTACTTTTTAGCCTAAAATTCGCTTGAAAAGCCTTTGGAAACCGAATTTGGCCTTTCCACTGCTGATAGCTAAAAGGAATCGGTGTTTTCAGAAGCCCTGTTTGTCGCTTTTTTCCTTAATTTTAGCTCTAAAACGCTATTTAGCAGCTTGAAATATCGATTTTTATCGTCCTTGCTGAAAAAAACGTGCTTAACATTTCCAGGCGTTTTGAAGCTTTTTGAAATTTTGGACCCGCTTCAGGGCAAAGTTCCCCCGCCTGAGGGAACACCCTCCCCCAGGTCGACCAGGAGCTGTTACATGTATGGGGGTGGGGGTATGTATGTGGTTTTCGGCGGGGGGGGGTGGAGAGCATAAAATCGCTTTACCGAAAAAGGTGGCCAAAATTTTCTAGGGGCTATGGCCGGACGAGGGGTATGGGCCGGCGAGGTGTGTTTTGACCGATATTTTCTGCTTTTCCCAAACAAAAATGTTTGCCAAATTTCTCCCAAAAAAAGATCCCAAAATTTTCGCGGGGAAAGGGGTCGGGGAGTACAGTGAAAGCACACTGGTGCCTTTTAGCATTTGAAAAATTGGAAAGTCCTGACTTAAACGGTAGCTGCCCTCTAATCTACAAGTTCATCTAAGTAAAATTGAGAAAATTTAAGCTAATGACTTCAAATCGAGACTACAATCATGTACTGTATATAGGAAATAATTAAAATTATGGCCATCTTAGTGATTTTTGCACTGTGAAAATTACGCATACAATCGCCAATCGCCCTACCTCATACAATTACGCAGCCAAGTCAGTCATTTCTTCTACTGGTCTTTGTTTTTTCACTTTGTTCCATTCCTATACAGTACACTATGTTGATTTTGACAGCGGGCACGTGGGACAACTAATGGTTGAAGCAAAGACTTGGCTAAAATTTTGAGGCAAAAATTCTGAGGCTATTTGCATGTTGTGTTAAAATTTAAGCGAAATTCATTTACGAACACAAAAAAGGAGAGTAAGAGAAAAGCACGAATAGATATACTGTATGTACATCGTCTTATCTTTATACCTTCATTTTGTAAATAACGTTCTTCTTATTCAGGCTTCTCTTGGCATTCAATAAAGAAGGTTTGCACTTCTCATGAAGCATTATTATATTGTTGTGCTTGAAATAATGCTAAATAAATATTTGGATGTGATTTATTAAAAATATTCTCTGTCACTGAAGCGATTTTTATATGTTTCGGCTAGCGATAGCCCCTCCGAATGAAGTCACTTGAGCGAGTTTAGTGTTAAGGGTGTATTGGTTCTTTTCTTGGTATTATCTTTTCTGACCAATACTTCTCCCGATCACAGCAAATGTTTAAAAATTCGATTCATGATTCTATTCACTCGAGAAATTATAGGAAACGATAGTTTCGCAACTTCAACAGCAAACTCGTTTTATGTTCAGTTATTGATTTGCCAGCGTGATGTATTTTATATGAAACAGAGTATCACCTATCGAATGAGATGCACTTGAATCATGATTGAGCCCTTGAAGAGCATTTTTATATATATCAAAAACTGAATTCGTCCTTTTTCAACGTCTATTTTCTGTAGAAAGGAGACATTATTCAGATTTCTTTGAATGTAGCGCAACTTGTTTATATTATAGCACTGCTTTTTTTCTTGCCGCAATTTGGCGGGTTGTCTGAAAATTTCACAGCAAGAAGTACGGGGTCCTCACAAACTTGATTATTTCTTAACTACTGATGATCGGCTTTTTCCTCGATTTGTTTTATGTTCCTGGTTGACTTGAAAAGCGGCAAATTCGGCGAATGTTGTTTCAAACGGTATCGGTTCCGAGTACACTATGCGGTGCGGAATTGTGCCGTTGCATCAGCAGGTCCGGAGCCGCCATAGCGGGGTTTTCCGTCAGGTGTGGGGGTCGAGTTGGGTTTCGCTAAAGGGGTTCAAAAAGCTCCAAAACGCCTGGAAATGCGTTTTTAGCATGTTTTGGTACGTGGAGTACGCCCCTTCTTTCACTGCCCGCCAAGCCACTAGCGTCGAGCATGCTTGGATCGTAACCAGGGCTGTTGGGTCAGTTTTATTCCTCGGGTTTTTTACTTTTTTTTTCGAAAAAAAACTGTTTTTTTCCTAGGGCTCGGAAAGAACTAAATTACGGAAAAACCAAGCTTTTAAAGGAAATAGGAACATAACGGTTAAATTCGCTTCAAGCTTTGGATTTACGTTAATGAACCTATGCCGGAAAAATAAAAGGGAAAAAAAAGTTTAGGAGGTGGAGGTTTAGAAACTACAAGCATATTTCCGAGCTAACTTAGTTGTTTTCACCGAAAAAAACTGGTACCACTTTCAGGGCAACTCTTTATTATTGTAATTTTTGTTGTTTTAAAAATCAAATTACTACTTAAAATGAAATTAGTGCATTTCGTAATAAAACTTAAAATCTGTACCACCGCTATTTCGTTGAATTCTGCAATAAAAAGCGATTTGTAAAAATTTTTTTCTGTCATCTCAGAAAATAACGCACGGAAAAAAACGAAAAAATGGAAAAAAAAAACCATTTGGAAAAACGGAAAAAAATGAAAACCGAAAAAAAACACGGTTGGTTCGGAAAACAAACACCCGGGATCAAAATGCATCGTCCGGTTGCTCAAGTCACGGCGCAGCGGGGAGCAGGCGGCAAAGAAACTCCCAGGGCCATCAGGCCTTGTCACAGCCGGTGAATCTGGGACGCGTCTCGATCATCTAAGATGTAAAGATAAAATAACACCGGGGGGGGGGGGGGGGGGCGAGCAAAATTTTGGGGGAGAACAAACGTCAAGCGCGACCGTGAAGGGTGGAAGAGCCCGGGGGGTGGGCAAAAACACTCAAAAATCGAAAAAAAATCGCAATTTTTTGGCTAAAAATTCGCCAAAAATCGCTAATTTGCTGAAATAATTGGTAAATGTTGCTAAAAATGCGATTTTGGCGGCGTTTTCTTTTGTGGTTTTTTTGGGATGTTGGGGGGGTCTTGGGGTAATGGGGGCAGATTTTTGTGTAATTGTAAGATTGCAAGCATCTTTGCTGTCGCTTTCAGTTATTTAGGCGTCAATTTTGGTGGTTGGGTTGGTGCTAATCGTCGACACTGAGAAAAATGGAGGGGGGTGCTGTTTGCAGCAGGTAGGGGGGAAAGTTCCGGGGCTAGGGTGTATTTGTTATGGCGATTTGGGGGGGGCTTGAATGTCATGTAGTATGTGTCGTGTGAGTGTGTGTATACAGCGTATGAACATGCGTAGGTGCGTTCCAGATTGATTCGTGAGGTGCGTTTGGTGACGATGTTGGGGTGGGGGGGCGGTTGTTTCTTGGGGGGAATTTGCAATAGCAAGTAATGGTGTGTGGTGTGGTGTTTTAGAGATGTCCACCCGCGCTAGAGTTACGTGATGATTCAGACTGTGAGCCAGTGTTTATTTAACGGACACGGACGCGCGGTTCTCATAACTCATCCCTGCTGTCCACTAGAGTGACTTATCTGTTACCGTGCGTGTGTATAGTAAACCGCATTTGTTGAAACAGCCTTAACCTCCAACTCGGTCAGAACAGTCTGGACCGCCCCCTGCTGACGTGTTGTACGTGCTAGAACAACGGCCCCTGCGTTTAGGTTTAAAATGGAGTGTGCTTTCTGTAGTTGCATAGTTCCTTGTCGAAAGAAAGTTATTATGGCCGGCGTTAGTCACTTAATCCAGACAGCCAATCAGGTTAATCGAGTTAGATTTGATGGAAATGTTGCGTCAAGCGCATTCTATCACATTATTAATGACAGGCAGTCAATCAGCTGTCAACACTGCTGCATCAATCGCAAACATGTTTTCACTCCCTTCAGCATACCTGTACCGTCATGGGAGGCAAATTCAAACCGAACAACTTGATTTTTGTCACACTTTCTGTTCAATTGATTGAACGAGCCAAACAGCATAAGCCATAGCAGAATCAGCAGTGAGAGCTAACAGCGATTTGATTTTTCGCAACTTGACAATAAAAACAATATTGAGCACAGAACAGAGAAATAAGTCTACAAATGCGAATCGGTTCGAGAGATCAGATAACCTTGATTCGGCAACGAATGCTGAGCCGGAATTCCTTGAAGTCCGAGTCCTATCGACATTCGATGCAAGTTGGAGATTCGACGCAAATTCTCCAGGTTCTCCTCATCATCAAATTCGTCGGTTGTGGTCATGGTTTCACGGGTTGGATCTGGACACCCTCCACTCAACTGAAATTTTGAAGCTAATACCACTACAGCCTAGCAGGTTGTAATCCACTGAAAAGAGGTTAGTTCACCCACTTACAGAGGTTTCATCAGAGGAGTACCCAGGATTTTGCGAAGGGGTGTAAGGTTGCCTACTTGTGCCAGGCCGAGATAATTTTGCAAAAGTCGCCTTCAACACAGCATTTGAAGGGTATTCTAAGCCTAAATTCCTAAAAGTGACTGTTTTAATAGTTTGAACAAGCCTGGTTGGGCTTGCTCAAGACAACGGCGAGAAAATTTTGATAATTTAACCTTCAAAAACGCAGTTTTAAAAGACATTCGAGCATAAAAAACACAGTTTTAGTACATAATTCATTAGTTTGTCTTATTTTTGCTTAATTTTTCTTCCTACCTCCGCAAACGAAAGTGACAAAATGACAAATTCCCAGAAACTGTTTGATATTTTAGTTAAAATTTCATGCATTTAGATTGAGATTGTCTTATGCAGACTATCTCATCATTTGTTTTTTTTTGAATGAGGAGCACAGAAAAAACAGATCATCAGGAATATTCTTGTTTTCTCAAGACTGTGTGAATCTCAATGCATAAAATTTTTAGAACAAAATATCCGACAGTTTTGCAGAGTTTTTCTTCAAACTCCAGGTCATTTGGTGAAGATTTGCAGCATTGGCAACAAAAAGAAATGTGTCCATTTTTGAGACACCCTGTTCTGTTGTTTGTAGTTTACCTTCTTCATCAGATTCTCAGTGATTCTCCGTTCCTGCGCATGCATCAACTCAAGCACGGTGTGGCTGAGACTCTCCGGTTGCTGAATTCCGTGTTCCACTTCATCGGCGCCCTTCTCTCTTCCGCTTCTGCCGGCAACCGCAGGCCCACGGCTAGATCGATCAGCCATATGCCCAGAGCAGTGGTGAGTACACTCCCGAGGCGAGCATGGCTGTCACCCCTACTAGCTGAATTCCGAACTGTTTGACTCCATGATCACTGAGGATCCCTGGCCGGAATCGGAGCAGCTGGAAAGGGTCTTGGCCTAGCAGACCAACAGCCAGGGTGTCCCACGAGTACCGCACCCATGTGCACAGGTGCCGCCGCCCTGACTGGGTCGTCGATTTGTAGCTTCTCCAATAGATGGCACGCTAAATTAGCACATTATCTACATGTGTATGAAGCAATTGTGTAATAATGCATTTCTTGTCATACAGTAGTTGTGTATAGCTTAGATCATAGTCATAGATTTATTGTCCTAATCATCATAGAGCGTGATCCCTTTGCTAGAACAGACAGACAGACAGACAGACAGACAGACAGACAGACAGACAGACAGACAGACAGACAGACAGACAGACAGACAGACAGACAGACAGACAGACAGACAGACAGACAGACAGACAGACAGACAGACAGACAGACAGACAGA
>JASANB010003464.1:0-120628 GCA_030248155.1 Sabatieria punctata
AATAATACTCTATTTGCTGGATGCCTTGACACCTACAACAATTCGACACTTTGAAATGCTGAAGAATAAGCGGACTCACATCTCTTTTCAATTGTATAATTCTATTATTTTAGATTACGGTCTTGAGATTCAGCAACCCCGTTTCGATATGATAGAACTGTTCAATTCTATAAATTCGGACGAACATTTTGTCATCTAAACGGTCTCCCTCCATAACTCTGGTGAAAAATGAGATAGCGAAATTCGGATTTTCTGATAAAAAACTGATCTAGATTATCTATCCTACAAATTCGAGAACTAATTTTGAATTTTTTTAGTCACTAAGTGGCCCGTTTTCTCATGCAGAGACACCGAAGACTGAGTAGTTCAACCGCAAACAAACAGAAAAACAGTTACATAATACATCAAATATGGCGAGTTGTAGTTATATTTTGCCTGGTTTTACTTGCTGGGGTAGATAAACTTTGACCTTTGATCTGATTTCCAACTACAGGTGCAGATCTCCTCTTGATTTTGAATTAACAAGAATCGGCACGTTTCCGGCGAAGTTGCAATTTTCCACAAAAACGATTGCTACAATCGACATCAGCGTAAAAATTGACCCAGAGAATGAAGTTTTGTCAAAATTTATCAAAAATTTTTTTCGTCCAGCTCCCCACTTCCAGAGCCAATTTCGAACTTATTGGCCCGTGACGATTTTCACCAAATTATGTGTGTTTTTTGCGGGTTTAGCAGGCTATGAAATATAAGAAATCTACAGGGTGTGCCAAAAAAAAACAACCCAGCAGATTTTTCGCTGTAGCAACCGCAAATCTCAACCGATTTGAATGAATCCTTTTTTAACTGAAAGATAAATAAATTCCTGAAAGACTGATGTAACGCTTATTAATGTACTCTGCTTAGTTCCTGAGATATTCACTCTCAAAATCAAAACTGTGATTTTGGCAGTGAACAAGAGGGAATTTATATTTTTCCGCTGCACTTCGTAATAAAACGGATTCCTGCTACTGTTGAGGGCTATTGGAGGCTTCACTGGTGACACATAAACTCGGTTCACTTCAACAGTAAAGTGTCATTAGCCCCCAGCAGTAGGAATCTGCTTTATTATGAAGTGCAACGGAATCGCTCTTGTTCTTTGCCAAAATCTGTTTTTGACTCTGAGGGCAAATATCTCAAGAACTAAGCAGTGAATCTCAATAAAAATTGCACCAATTTTTTAAGAATTTATCAATCTTTCATACAAAAAAGGATTCATTCAAATCGGTTAAGATTCATGGTTGCAAAAGTAAACAATCTGCTGGGTTGTGTTTATCACTCTTGTTCACTGCCAAAATCTCTGTTTTGACTTTGAGGGCAAATATCTCAGGAACTAAGCAGGCTATCTTAGTAAACGTTACATGAATCTTTCAAGAATTTATTTATCTTTCATTTAAAAAAGGATTCATTCAAATCGGTTGAGATTTGTGGTTGCTACAGCAAAAACTCTGCTGGGTTGTTTTTTTTTGGCACACCCTGTACATCTGTCTCGCCATCATCGCCACTCTCAGGTACAAAACTCAGGGTGAACTTATTGGTCAGTGAGCAAAAAATTGGCATTCGACCATATTTTTCGCCAAAAACTGCGTTACGGAGAAATCAAACCGCATTTTAAATGCCATTTTTTGTAATTTACAGGTCATGGCGGATCTATTCGTGTATTCGAAATCAGCCAAGGCTGCCGGTATAAGATTAGCTTTTCGTTAAGCATGTAGGATGCAATTGCATCTTAAAGCGTGTGCTCTCGGCGCCGTTCGGCTCGCTCGTTGTAAAGCTGCTAGCCTTTAGACACTCCAGCAGGAAGGAGAGTTTACTCGAACGGTTCGTTCTCAGTCATTTCTCTATGAATTTGACTCAGATTTTCAGGATGTATTAACAAGATAACTGGGTACCTATTGCGAAAGTTTGGCTCGAAAATTCCAAGTCGTGCTGGTTCTGTGGCCCGAAAACTGACAACAGTTTACTGTGAATTGCAACTGAAAGCTGTTTTTTGAAAGAAGCAAAAATAAAACTGCTTTTTAAAGGAATATTTGAAGAGTTTACAGTCTGAGAGAACTGTTTGAAAGACAAAACTGATTTTTAAAGAACTACCTAAAGAGTTACTGTAAGAAACAATTGCTTAAAAGACAAAAAAGCGTTTTGAAAGTATGGTCTGAAACTTTTACTATCAGAAATAATTGCTTAAAAGAGTGTCAGTAATATAGATACGTATGTACTACTGACTGCAGTGTTGTTGGAGTTTTTAAACAGAAATAGAAGGAATAAGAATATGATAATATTTTGGTCCATTTATTTAGTGCATTTCAAGCTTTCTATTGATATCCTACTGCAGTTCAACGCAGGAAAGGACAGTTTTCCCCATCACTCATAATTTATTTTCAATGCCTTTGGATACCTACGTATATTGTACCTGCACAATTTTGGTGCAAAACTTACAACTCCTGCTGCTGCTGTGTGCCGAAAACTAAAAGCTAGGGCGGTCCACCTAACTGTGATCTTTTAGTAATACCAAGAGTATAGCCTCGAATGAAATTTGTAAAGCCGATCGATCCCCATTTGGCATAACATAGATACAGTACTACTGACTGGGCACCCATTGATCCATGTACCTCAAGGGCACTAAAATTGCTAAATTTCAAAAAGATGCCTAATGACTTTCCTTTCTGTGGAAATTCCTCAATTTCAGTGCCCTTTGCTACGTATGCTTCACCAAGAATTGCTTTGCCTAAAGAGTGCCAGAATTTACCTAAAGAGTGCCAGAATTCTTCGGAAGCGAAAGCTGCTTTTTGAAAGATTTGTCTAAACAGTGCCAGATTTCTTTGGAAGCGAAAGCTGCTTTTTGAAAGTTTTGCCTAAAGAGTGCCAGAATTCTTTGGAAGCGAAAGCTGCTTTTTGAAAGATTTGCCTAAAGAGTGCCAGAATTCTCCGGAAGCGAAAGCTGCTTTTTAAAAGAATTGCCTAAAGAGTGCCAGAATTCTTTGGAAGCGAAAGCTGCTTTTTGGAAGATTTGTCTAAAGAGTGCCATAATTCTTTGGAAAGGAAATCTGCTTTGAAAGATTTGCCTCAATCGTGTCAGAATTCTTTGGAAGCGAAAGCTGTTTTTTGAAAGATTTGCCTAAATCGTGTCAGAATTCTTTGGAAGCGAAAGCTGCTTTTTGAAAGATTTGCCTAAATAGTTCCAGAATTCTTTTGAAGCGAAAGCTGCTTTTTGAAAGATTTGCCTAAAGAGTGCCAGAATTCTCCGGAAGCGAAAGCTGCTTTTTGAAAGAATTGTCTAAAGAGTGCCAGAATTCTTTGGATGCGAAAGCTGCTTTTTGGAAGATTTGCCTAAAGAGTGCCAGAATTCTTTTGAAGCGAAAGCTGCTTTTTGAAAGATTTGCCTGAAGAGTGCCAGAATTCTTTGGAAGCGAAAGCTGCTTTTTGAAAGATTTGCCTAAATCGTGTCAGAATTCTTTGGAAGCGAAAGCTGCTTTTTGAAAGTTTTGCCTAAAGAGTGCCAGAATTCTTTGGAAGCGAAAGCTGCTTTTTGAAAGATTTGCCTAAAGAGTGCCAGAATTCTCCGGAAGCAAAAGCTGCTTTTTGAAAGAATTGCCTAAAGAGTGCCAGAATTCTTTGGAAGCGAAAGCTGCTTTTTTGGAAGATTTGCCTAAAGAGTGCCAGAATTCTTTTGAAGCGAAAGCTGCTTTTTGAAAGATTTGCCTGCAGAGTGCCAGAATTCTCTGGAAGCGAAAGCTGCTTTTTGAAAGATTTGCCTAAATCGTGTCAGAATTCTTTGGAAGCGAAAGCTGCTTTTTGAAAGTTTTGCCTAAAGAGTGCCAGAATTCTCCAGAAGCGAAAGCTGCTTTTTGAAAGAATTGCCTAAAGAGTGCCAGAATTCTTTGGAAGCGAAAGCTGCTTTTTGGAAGATTTGCCTAAAGAGTGCCAGAATTCTTTGGAAAGGAAATCTGCTTTGAAAGATTTGCCTCAATCGTGTCAGAATTCTTTGGAAGCGAAAGCTGCTTTTTGAAAGATTTGCCTAAAGAGTGCCAGAATTCTTCGGAAGCGAAAGCTGCTTTTTGAAAGATTTGTCTAAAGAGTGCCAGAATTCTTCGGAAGCGAAAGCTGCTCTTTGAAATATTTGCCTAAAGAGTTCCAGAATTCTTTTGAAGCGAAAGCTGCTTTTTGAAAGATTTGCCTAAAGATTGCCAGAATTCTTTGGAAGCGAAAGCTGCTTTTTGGAAGATTTGCCTAAAGAGTGCCAGAATTCTCCAGAAGCGAAAGCTGCTTTTTGAAAGATTTGCCTAAAGAGTGCCAGAATTCTTTGGAAGCGAAAGCTGCTTTTTGAAAGATTTGCCTAAAGAGTGCCAGAATTCTTTGGAAAGGAAATCTGCTTTGAAAGATTTGCCTCAATCGTGTCAGAATTCTTTGGAAGCGAAAGCTGCTTTTTGAAAGATTTGCCTAAAGAGTGCCAGAATTCTTCGGAAGCGAAAGCTGCTTTTTGAAAGATTTGCCTAAAGAGTGCCAGAATTCTTTGGATTGGAAGGGAAAATAATTTAAAAGATTTATCTGAAGAGCTTACTGTCAGAAAGACTTGTTTGAAAGAGAAAACTGCATCTGAAAGAATTGCACACCGCTTTCTTCAAATAAAAGTTTACTGACGTTTTCTCTGCTGCCGGTCTAATTTTGTAAAAAATTTCTAAAAAAAAATCTGTCTCTGCCTCTAAAACTGAGAGGATCTTCAAAATGATCAAACTATCTAAAGTTTTATACACTCATTTTGAAGAACCGTCTTGTTTGAACAGACTATAGTTTGCGTATGTACCGTACTGTATGTACGTCAATTGTTGAGTCCAGATAACGAGTTTTACGGCCGCCATCCCACAGCGGCCAGGATAAATAATGTTTATTTTAGCCTGTTCACACCTACGCAAATCTTGCATGGCATTGCTTAAGGAGAAAAACAAATAACAAGAGGAGAGTAACAGATTTTAAGCAGTCTCTGTAAATATTCATTTATAGTGCACAATGCTAATTGATGCTTACTTCTTGTAAGTACCAAGTGAGCAGAATGTTTATTCAGTGCAAAAGTTTCCAACCATCCTTCGCTTAGGGATTGCTTGGGTTGGCCCAGCCCGATTTCCAGCTCTAATTCCTTTCAAAAAGACAATTCGGACAGCCATGATGGGAAACATCAAATGAAGCCGAGAAATTGTTTGCGAAACTGAAAATAATAAACAAAATAAGCATAAAACTCGTGTTAAACAGCGGCAACCAGGACCAGGTTTGTGCGCTATGTGCAAGATGAACAGTACAATACGTGTGCCAAAGATCTCCGAAATCGATTCAAAACTGACCAAGTTGTGTTGTTTACAGAGTGCAACCATTATATGGAAAAATTTTTTTGATTTTCAACTTTCAAGGCCCAAAAACTCGATTTCGGCCTCTTTATTCTCGATATTTTTTCTTTAATCGAAAGCAAAAACATAGCGCTACATATCCATGAAATGAAACAGTTGGTTGACTGTGTGGGGGTCAAATCGGTCCCAGAAGGGGTTCAAAAAAATTTTTTTTCTCTGACAATGCAGTCGAGTAGGGTGTCCGTTGAAAGAGAATAATTTTCTGATGCTAAATATGCAATTTGCAAGTTCCTACGACCATTTGGTCCCGAATTATGACTCGAAATCTGTGAGAGGGTCGAAAAAGTGACCCTCTCAAAAATGGCCGGGAAGGTGATAAAATGTGTTTTTAGGTCAAATTAAACCAAAATACAAAATTTCAGCCAAATCGGAGACAAAAAGTAGTGTTTCCGATTAAAAATTTGGGTTTTTGCGTAACTTTTGGAGTACTTTAAGAATCTGCAGTCCAATTTTGTTTTAGAAGAAAAAAATTTTTTTTCGACCTCTTTGGCGGACCATAACTCGGCTGGAACCCCCCCTAGAGGCGCTTTTTTATTTCATAACTTTGTAGCGCTTTTTATAAGCTTCTTTTTGGTATAGAATATGGTGCGATTGCTCGTGGCCAATCCAGTGAAAATTGTCACGAACTCGAAAAATTCGCATGTTTCACTGTAGACATAATTTTCCAAATCGAATTTCTGACTTAATAAACGGAGTTGAGCTTTGAAAATTTGGATTTCCAGAGTAGTTTCAGTGTGGTTTCGTAATATTTAGTGGATGTACAATTTTGAGGAAAAAAATTTTTTTCGACCTCTTTGGCGGGCCATAACTCGGCTGGAACCCCCCTGGAAGCACTATTATATTTCATAACTTTGTAGCACTTTTTATAAGCTTCATTTTGATATAGAATATGCTATGTTTTCTTGTGGCCAATCCAGTGAAAATTGGCCTCATAGGTTACAAACTCGAAAAATTCCCTCATTTGGAAGGCCAAATTTTTATGAATTCTCAACATTTGAGGCCAATTGTCACCGGAATGGCCACGAGCAATCGAAGCATATTCTATATCAAAATGAAGCTTATAAAAAGCGCTACAAAGTTGTGAAATAAAATAGTGCTTCTAGGGGGGCTCCAGCCGAGTTACGGGCCCGCCAAAGAGGTCGAAAAAAAATTTTTTTCCTCGAAATTCTACATCCACTAAATATTCCGAAACCGCACTGAAACTACTCTGGAAATCCAAATTTTCAAAGCTCGACTCCGTTTATTAAGTCAAAAATTCGATTTGGAAAATTATGTCTATAGTGAAACATGCGAATTTTTCGAGTTCGTAACATTTGAGGCCAATTTTCACTGGATTGGCCACGAGCAATCGTACCATATTCTATACCAGAAAGAAGCTTATAAACAGCGCTACAAAGTTATGAGATAAAAAAGTGCTTCTAGGGGGGATTCCAGCCGAGTTATGGTCGCCAAAGAGGTCGAAAAAAAATTTTTTTTCTTCTAAAACATAATTGGACTGCAGATTCTTAAAGTACTCAAAAAGTTACGCAAAAACCCAAATTTTTATCTTCCAACTCCAGCCGGTACGTTAGAAATTCGAGTTTGAAATTTTGGTCCTGTTCGTTCGATGGTTCAATTCTCGTTATGGCTTCATTTCCCGGCCCGAGGTTCAACAAGACTACTTCTTCCTCCCATCTCAAGTTCATCCTTCCCCATCCCAGCTTTCGTTGTGCGATGGAGAAGAGGTTCAATTTGATATTGTGGATGGCCAGCCTCTCTTTGTGGCGGTCAACATTACTCGTCTCAAGGATCCCTGTTCACACTCTGCTTCCCAGTCGCCTTCCAGCTCTCCCATCTCTCAAGGTTCCCGCTCTCCCGATTCTCATGCTCCCGGACGATCGTCAGACGCAGATGCAGCCCCGGTTCAACAACGGAGACGTTCGTCCGAGTGATGAAAGAAAGATATTTATACTCAGCGTTTGTATTCTCATGGTGTTTGTTGTTTTGTAAGTAAAGCGCTCTCCCGTTTCATTGGCGGGCCGATTTTCAGAAGGCTGTATCTCGGGATTGGAGCGTCAAATCCACTAATCCTTTGGGGCCGAAATACAACTCATATCATAAGTATGTATTAGTGTGCCAACTTACAGCTCTCTAGCCCAAAGTTTCAATTTGGTGTCTGAATACTGAGACTCGATCGGTTCAGAGACTGACTCTTAAATTTCTCGCAATGAGTGCCAAACAAATTAAAATTATATTAAATTTAGTAAAATTGGCCTAGAAATTTGGTTTAAATTTGTATTTAATTTGGATAAATTTGCTTGGTTTGGCAGCTTCACTAAACCAAAGTCTGGCTACAAAACAACAAGTTCAGTCCAAAGATGACCTTGTTCATGCTTATAGCAAAGATATTAACTCATTAAATACCAATTTGTAGACCATTTGTCGCCATCTAAAGAAAGGTCAACTCGTTCTGGGCTGACACGACCCAGGTTTTGAGCTGTTTCCTCAGGAATTTAGTATTGATTTTAGCAAATATATATTTAATTCATATCAAATTTGTATCAAATTAAATTTCAGAATTTTTTTACCAAGCAAATTAATAGCAAGTTATTTTCATTTGAAGGCTGAGCAAGCAATTTAATAGTTATTTAATTTCAAAATAAATTTACTCGGAAACACTAACAAAAAGTTGAGATTTGTCCGGGAAGAGTTGACCCTTATATAAACCGGCTCTTAATAAACTGCTGACACCCTAGAAGTTGTTTCATTAGTCGCATGCTTCTCATTAGTAAGTAGCCTTCATTACTTTTATATTGCTCATTTCTATTGACGCTAACTAGCCGCACTGCATCACTCATAGCTTCACAACTGAACCAAGCAACCTTGCAAAGGTAAGTATAATAAACCAGTACCATACATACTTTGCTCAGTTTGAAATCGGTTCGATACCGATCCGACCCGACCCGATTTGCGGGGGGCTTACGGCCTACGATCAGACTCGTGGTCCATTTTGCTACCCCAGTGATTCGTCATCTCGGACGTTGCCCTTCTTTTGCTGCCAGCCACTCCTAGCCATGCTGCTGGGTGCCGGTCATCGGGAGGGAGGCCATTGTGTCGACGTCATGATGCTGACAGCTCCCAACGGCCGCCGGTGCCCCATATGCCAGAGGGCTCCCGACATATTTGGTTTCTCAGACAGCTTCTGACATCGTACAGTAGATCTTCTCCAACGCGGCATGCTTTGTGGAGCGGCTTCGGTGCAACGGCAGATCCAGTCGATTCCCATTTTACCTAGTGGCTGTCAGCAGCTTTCGGTGGCCTGGGTGGAGCTTTGCGTTGAAGACCAACTCTTTGCGGCAAGAAACTTGCCGCCGCACGCACGACGTCGCGCACAGTGGCTATGCGGTCTAAACCACTACACCAACTGTGCCGGCCGGTTCGATTCCAAAACATAGTATGAATCAGAATGTGAAGTGTTTTTTCCGAGAAAAAAAACGATTTTTTCCTAAGGGTCGGAATTAATAAATCGTGGAAAAAACTCAAGCGAAAAATAGCAAATTTATGTATTTTTTCTATTAAAAATGGTCTTTTGCGAAGTGTAATAGGCCATACTGAAAAGAAACAACTGAAAAGAGGACATTTGGCATAATAAAACAAAAATGCAAACTTCTGTAAGAAAATTTGAATATAGCGTTTATGATGGAGCCTGTCAAGTACTGTTGATTGGGTATACCGAACCCATACCGAAAAATGGGTATTTTTGGGAATACCTACCCAATAAATAAATACCTACCGATTCCAGGTATTTTAATAAATACCCATACCCGGTATACCGATTATTTTGAGAATACCCAGCTATTTGGGAATCGGTATTTTTGACCAGCTTACTGCAATTTTTATCATTTTTGGCGCATGCAGAAACACATTCTATTACGATATCCTTCCAAAATATCGAATTTGAATGATTTTTAGTCCTCTGAGCCTACTCCCTCTCTCTCCCGAACTTGTTTTGTCATTTGAGAGCGTTGGGCTACTTTTGGCTTAATTTCACACTGCTCTTTAATAATCAAGTCTCTACTGTATGTACTTTTGTCACTGCTCATTAGATCTCCATACTGGCAGGCCTTACAACTACAGTACAATGGAAGCATTTCTCTTAGCCAAAGTTATTTATAGAAACGATTTTCACTCTAGTAAAAATACATAATAATTTAAAAAGTTCCTAAAAACTGTAAATCCCATTGCTTTTGATGAATTTTTTAGCATCTGACCTTGGAAATGACTAAATTCATGACCTAGTAAATGGGAAATTCAGTGTTTGACTTTGTAAAATATTTTCAGCAAATACCGAATAAATAACGGTATACCGGTATTTTTGCGAATACCTACCCATACCGAACCGATTCCTGGGTATGCCTAAAAATACGTACCCATACCGAACCGATTCCTGAAAATCCCATACCCAAACAACAGTACTGTCAAGCACTGTTGCATGCCTGTTTCGTGATTTATATCTATGTAACACGTGTATTTATAGTCTGAAAAGACTGAGGACGGCGGGAAAAAAGCGTTGGGAATAATAAAACCAGTCTAGGAGGATATTCAGAACTTGGGCTGTAGTTTTTTACGCGATTTAGAAAAAACCGGAAAAAATTGAAAAAAAAAACAGGCGGAGGTTTTTCGGAAAAATATTTTTTATAAATATAATCAATTGCGCAATAATATAAATATAATCAATTGCGCAATCGAAAAATATAATCAATTGCGCACAGTCAGGAAAAACCATGTTATAAACTCAAACCACAATGCGACGATAGATGACGCACCAGGACCGGAGGGGATTAGTAAAAAACGACGTCGCTTTTTTTGGATTTTAGGGATTGTATTATTTTCGATTTAAGCACATTCTGTCAAAGGTTTCTACATACAGAAAAGCTTCCCAGAGTGGTTGTTGGGATCTATCTATTCAACTGATTATACAATATGGCAACAAGAAAATATGACACAGTAAGGGGTCTAGTGGGGTCCCCGGGGTGGGGTCTAGGTGTATATGAACTAAGTATGTCTAAAGTATGTACTGCACTTTTTATCGTGGGGCTAAACCCAAAACGACGTCGCCTTAGGGGAGGGGGTCCTCAAAAACGAGGCAAGGCTATTTCGGGGGGAGAGGGGGTCAGAAAAATAGGGGTTTTGGGATGACGTCGTTTATAGACATGTCCACATTGTCCTATGTCCACATTTACCATGCACAAAAATACACATTGATTTTGATTGCGTATGCACATTTTAAAATTCTGATACACATTACAATGCACAAAACTAACAGTAATCAAAATGTGCACTATCATTGTGTATGTGCATTTGATCGGCAAAAGCCGATAAAATTTCGAACTTTTCCTGCAGTAATAAACAGTAGCTGTCTTCACAAACCCTTAAAATGACCCTTTAAAATCACAAAAATACACATTGTTTTGTTGAATGTGTCTACACAAATGACCATACACATTTGACAGTAAATGTATATTCATATACACATCCAGATTCGAAAAATCCAATACCAAACATACAGTAGCAACAGTCCGGTAATGGCTAATAATGGGTAAGCGCATACATGTAACAGGTCATTCGCCGATGGATGGAGGGGGGGTTGGGGGGTCTGGCGCCGGCCGGGGGGTCTGAGCCAAAATTTTGGGGGAGGGGTGGGCACTAAAAAACGCTCAAAAATCGAAAAAATCGCAATTTTTTCGCTAAAAACTGCCAAAAATCGCTAATCTGGGGTTGAAATACAGCTAAAAAGTGCTGTTTTGCAGGCGATTTTGGCAATTTTTGTGTGTGAAATTGTAAAAAATTGCAAAAATTTGCTCGAAAATTTACTTGCCAGAAAAATCGGAGGGGGGGTCGGTGAAATCGTCTCGGGGGGGGGGGTCCCATCCGGGGGTGTCTGGCCTAAGTCGGGTGGGGGGCAGACCCCCCAGACCCCCCTGTTACATGTATGGGTAAGCGTTGCTACAGTATGCTTCGCCTTCTTGCTGGGGCTGAAATCTCACTAAAAATGCATGTACAGTATTTGGGCTTCTTTTTCAGATGAAACAAGATATGTACCCTTGACTTACAGACTTCATCGTACTTGTATTAATCTGTCCAACCCGTGGAAATGCTGTTGCTGTTAATATGGCTAGTCTGTGTAGAACAGATGCAAGTACATAGCCAGCAACAAATAGTGGTGCGTGTGGGTTTCCTGGGCAGTCCGCTGGTGGACCGGAGAGACGCAGAACTGATGTTCAAGCTGGTGCTGGATCAGCTTCGCTTTCAACAGCTTCTCCCTGCCAACATCCACCTAGAGTGAGCTTTCTTACGGCACTTTACTTACTTTGCACATCCACAATTCACGATCTGACTCATCTGCCTGACACACTTGCTCGGGAGACTTATTATGCCGCACCTACGTATGTAGTGAAGGAAAGCGTGATTTCGAGGAGTGTTTGTATTATTGAGTTGTTGACTGGTTGTGTGTGTGTTTGTGTGCGCGTGTTGACTAGTAGATAAACCTCTTTCACTGGTGCCGAGACGCCCTTCGAACCAGCCTTCAGCTTTCCACAATGACTTGCCGTTCAGCCGTTTCTGCGCTCCAGTATCCGCTACTTCTGTCCACAGTTTCTGCACTTACAGTGATCGTCAGGCACAGCGGTGCCTCAGTTCGACGCTATCTTGGTTCCCGTTACTCACTACTTCAACAGCATGTCCTATCGCATCCCTACCACTACTCTACTACAACTCTCTCAACGCCACCAACGACAACGTCAACAGCTACGTACTACGGCGTCACCTCCAAGAACAACTTCAGCTTCAGCAACAAATACAACAACAGCAACAACAATTCATCCGCTTTCAACAAGAACAACGGATCCTCAATAATCGTATTCTCCTTGGGCTCGCCAAGTACAGGGTGTCTCAAAAAAATGATCACATTTCTTTTTACTGCCATTTCCGTAAATTTTGACCAAATAGGCTGAAATTTGGACCATAGGTGCCAAAAGTCGGGCAATTTTATGTGTTAAAGTTTGGTGCACTAGGCTTGACTCAATCCCGAGAAATTTCAAAAAAAGTGAAATTTGGTAATTTCAATAGTGAAAGGCGGTCACCGAAAAATGGAAACATTTCCTTTTCCTATATCTTTTCTAATTTTTGACGGAATTGGATGAAATTTGGAGTGTAAACGCAGAAGTTCAGGGTAATTCGTGTGCAAAAAGTTGACGCATGAACTCCAACGCTATCGTTAGAGTGTAGGCGATAATGTAATGTAACGTTTTTTCAGTGACCGGCTTTTGGTATTGAAATTACCAAATTTCACTTTTTTTGAAATTTCTCGAGAATTGGTCAAGCCTAGTGCACCAAATTTCAACACATAAAATTGCCCGAGTTTGGGCACCTATGGTCCACATTTCAGCCTATTTGGTCAAAATTTGCGGAAATGGCAGTGAAAAGAAATGTGATCATTTTTTGAGACACCCTGTATCTATCCCAACCTCGCAAGTCCCCGCCCCCGGTGAGAAAGTGGCAAGCCCCTAATCTTCATTCGTGTTTGGAGGAGCAGAAGGCAGATGTGCCGAAAGCAGTGGAGAAGGATGACGCAGAAGAGTTAGTTGATGCAGTTCCAGTTCTTCCTTGTTTGGCAGAAGGCCATTTTCAGTTCAGTTCTGTTGATGTTGTGCGGCAAGCACCTTGTTAAGTTATCCCGACAAAAAATCTACAAAATACTCGCTTGAATTTGTGAATTAGTAGTCAGCATCAGCAATTTCTGGAATTTAATTGGGCACATCAAGCACATTAGCCATATAGTCTGCGTCTGTGGCCAAGTAGTGAGCAACGCGGCTCATGCGGCCAGCGTATGACCAGGTGTAAATGAGCTCTGAATAGCTTATTTTAACTTATGTTAATGAAAAACATGCCAAAAAAACCTTGATTTTAGCCAAAATCGGACTTTTTGGCTTGCCAACCCCTCACCGCCCCTCAGGCGCTCGTACCCCCCTCAGCCCTGTCAGGAATTGAAAATTCTACCCGCTCAGCCGAAATACTAGCCCATGTCTGGCCAACACCTGATAAACTTGAAAACTTGAAACTTGAACACTGTACATACAGTATATTGTAGATAAAAAAAATGTCCCATCGCTTTTTCGGCCTTCACTCAAACGTTTCGTTCTCAGTCACTTCTTTACCGATTTGGCTCAAATTTTCAGCAAAAATTAACAACATGGTTGGCTAAATATTCTGCAAGTTTAGTGCCAAAATTGCGACTCATACTGGTTTTATGACCCGAAAACTAGGAATGAGGGTGGTCCACACAAATTTATTTTTTTTCGGTAATGCAAGGAGTACAGTCCTGAAACTTGCAGGAATGATTGGTGTTGCTATTGGGCATAACATAGTAAGCGGGCAGCCCTGTAGCTCAAAGGGCACTAAAATGGGGGAATTTCAAAAACATGAGTGAAAATCCCATAGTTAAGAAATCTGCGTTTTTTTTTTTTTATAGAATCAAAGCACTGAATCTGTTGTTAATCAACATAGATTGTAGCAGGAAGTTCGACAAATAAATGAACCTGATATTTAAGCTCTGTTCCACACCATAGTAACCATCCCTGCAGCGTTTTTTGAAAATTGAAAATCTTTACAATCGTCATTTTGCCGGTTTTACGAAGAAAAGTCATATTTCGTCATGTTTTTGAAATTCCCCATTTTAGTGCCCTTTGAGCTACAGGGCTGCCCGCTTAGTATGTTATGCCCAATAGCAACACCAATCATTCCTGCAAGTTTCACGTCTGTACTACTTGTATTACGGAAAAAAAATAAATTTGCGTAGACCACCCTCATTCCTAGTTTTTGGGTCATAAAACCAGTACGAGTCGGAATTTTGGCACTGAACTTGCAGAATATTTAGCCAACCATGTTGTTAATTTTTGCTGAAAATTTGAGCCAAATCGGTAAAGAAGTGACTGAGAACGAAACGTTTGAGTGAAGGCCGAAAAAGCGATGGGACATTTTTTTATCTATACTGTATAATCAGTTTTTGTTGAAAATATAAATTACAGACAGGGCAGTATACAGTATATGCGCCACTGCGCGCATATTTAAATACATTAGAATTGAATTTGTGAGAGTGTCAAAGCTAAACAAGCGCCCATAATACGCGCTTTAACGGAAAAACCCGTTACGTACTTGGTAGCTTTCATAGCAAATTCAACCGTTCGATGCAGTTTGTCAATAGTCTAGTTCATACAGGTGATCCGCCGAAGGGGGAGGGGGGTTGAGGGGTCTGGCGCCGGTCGGGGGTCTGAACCCAAATTTCGGGAGGGGGTTGGGGACTAAGAAACGCTCAAAAATAAAAAAATGACAATTTTGGCCAAAAAATCATCAAAAATCGCTAATTTGGGCTGAAATACAGCTAAAAAGTGCTGTTTTACAGACGATTTTGGCAATTTTTGTGTCTGAAATTGTAAAAAATTACTTGTTAGAAAAAACGGAGGGGGTCGGAAAAATCGTCTTGTCTTGGTGGAGGAGGCTCCCGATCCGGGGGTCTGGCCTAAGTCGGGTGGGCGGCAGACCCCCAGAACCCCTGTTACATGTATGGTCTAGTTGCTTGTGCTTTGTACGTACCGCTTCTCACTTTCAACACGCACAATGACCTACGATTGCAGAATAATTCAAAATGACACGTGTCCGTTCATGCACCCGGTCTACGAGGCAGTGGATGCAGCCATCAGTATGCGCTACCTGCATCAAGTCGATGTCATAATCGGTCCTGCCTGTAGCGGAGGTAAGCTAAGGGATGCAATCCGAAGCGCTTCATTTAAAAGGCTTCATGATCTCTGCACAAACACCTCTTAGTCATTGCTTCCTTCTGCTTCTTTTATACTACTGTAACACGACCAACCCGACAATATTACAGCACATTTGTACTAGTGTTGGAAAGTCCGGGGTTAAAAAAATAAGTTCAGGTTCAAGTCAAGTCCAACATCGAAATTTCAGGTTCAAGTCCAGGTTCAAGTCCACCATCTAAAAAACCTGGACAATAGGTTCAGGTTCAAGTCCACTGATAATTTCAAGAATTGTTGAAATTTTGCACGCCGCAACTTTCTGAGCTATTTAAGCCTGTCTACTAGTAATGAAAGACGAAAACCATATTTTATGGGGCAATAGGTTCGTTTTCTCGCATATTCAGTTTGAAAAATCGGTGTAAAAACAAGAAATCATGAAAATGTTGCGCAATCCAACCGAAAATTTGACAAATTTTGCCTAAATTTTCACTCAAAGAGGGTTCGAGTAAAACGAAACAGGTTCAAGTCCGGCTGAAATAAAATAGGTTCAGGTTCAGGTTCAAGTCCACAGATTTCAGGTTAAAAACCTATTAATAAGTCCAGGTTCAAGTCGGACTTGCCAACAGTAATTTGTACTTTACAAGTCGTCATGTACTTTGCGTAACAGATCCAGGCCGGGGAGGTGGTGGGGTATGGGTGTTGCGTTGCCTACCATTAGGGGGTTCGTGCAGGAGTTTCGCGCAGGAAGGGTGTCCTAAATTTCAAAAAGCTTCAAAGCGTCAGTCTTACCACGTAATTAACAATAAGCCTACGAATTGCGCAACAATTAAGAACAAGTATAAAATGCAAAATACTAGGCTTCTAAAAACGTATTTCTTGAGTCACAATCGAGGAATTGCTACATAAGTTCTTTACCAAAAGGTTTATAAGCAAAAAATAGTGAATTCTGAGCCAGTTTGTTGTGCTAGACCCGATTCTACGCTTAGATTGGTCGGGGTCACTGGACTGTCTCGGGGGAGGGGAGCACACATGTAACAAGGGGTCCGGGGGTCTGCAATCCACCCGACCTAGGCTAGGCCAGACCTCCCCCCCCCTGGAGACCATTTCCACCCCCTTCGATTTTCTGGTAAGGGGGCGTGCAAAAATGACGTCATCGATTTTTGCCCATTTTTCGACCCCTCCCCCTCCCCCCTTGTCATCAGTTGTCATCATTTTCCAACCCCCCTCTAAACGCAAAAAAATGACGTCACTTTTTTCCAACCCCCCCTCAAATGAGAAAATTTTGGGACAATAGCTCTTAGATTCTTCTAGTTATTCTTCTAAATTCTTATAGATTTTCCCGTATTTAGAAACAGCTTGTTTTTAGAAGATTTTTCGTTATTTTTAAGAACATCAAAGAAAAAAATTCGAAAATCTACTAATTTATTACAATTCAGTGAAAAACCCAGCTACACAGTTAATAAATATGAACTACATGTATTGAAAATAGTAAGGTATCCAAGTAAGGTAAGTGTAGTGTAGGTACATACAGTAAGTGTTGTGTAGGTACCTTTTTTGGTGGAATTAGAAAGAAAAAACCTGTCAAAAATAAGAGAAAACAAAATATTCTTTACTAAAGTTGTCAAAATAGAGCCCTGCGCATGGTGCCTCTTTTCACGGCCTGGCCTGGAATATCAAATTTCGAGTCCGCCCGGATGACATTTTGCGCTGGACGGCCTGGCCCGGTTTCAGGAGAGCTAAACTCGCCGAAAAATCTTGCAAAATCACTTGTGCGAGAACTACGTACAGTACAGTACATACAAAACAAACATTTCTAATGACGCAACAAACCTAAAAAAAAACAGATTTAAAGAAAAGCTTGTTTTGGCTAAAGTAGATCCTAGATTATAAAAAAATTACCCAATCCATCCCGGGCAGGCTCCAACTGGAACAACCCAGCCAAAATTCTCTGCCGGGCGGCCTGTGCAGGGCTCTAATGATGACCAGAATGCGTATTAAATGCGTTTTTGAAAGTTGATTTTTCAAAATTTTCTCGCCTTTGTTGGTCAGGATCCCAACCAGGCCTCCTCATACTACTAAACTGTCAATTTTAAGCTATGAATGCTTTCAAATGCGTTTTTGAAGGCTAATTTCTCAAAATTCCCCTATAAGACAAAAGTGACATCATCATTGGCCGAACCCACCCTCCCCCCTTGTCATCGATTGTCATCATTTGGCAAACCCCCCTCCCCCTAACCGATGACGTCATTTTTGAAGGCCCCCAAGTACTCTTTTGAGCAAATTTTGCCACATTAAAATTGCTAAAACAGCCGGTAAAACAGCACTTTTTTGCTGTACTTGAGCTAAAAAATTCCTGAGGGGAGGGGAGTAGGGCAGAGCCTGAGGGGTCAGCCCTGTCTGATTTCAGCGATGGAAGTGATTAGCCGCCTGTCAGCCGAGTGGAACATCGCAGCAGTGGGCTACTTGTCGTTGAGCAACGACCTGGCCAACAAAAAACTGCATTCGACGCTGGCACGAGTCTCGCTTACAACCGACAAAGTAGGGCTGGCGCTGGCTGTCACCCTGCAGCATTTCGGCTGGAGCAACGTTGCCATAGTGACGGACCCCGACCGCTCACTCACTTCCTGGAAGTACTCCAGCATTCTAACCGAACTGCACAACTCGCACATAAACGTGCTGGCCACTGTCTATGTTAGGCCGAAACAGGTTGACATTGACGTAACACCAGCCATCGAGAAGCTAAAGAAATCTGCCAGAAGTACGTAATAGGGTCGGTCAAAAATATATCAACCCAGCAGCAGCAGACTTTTTGCTGTAGGAATCGTAAATCTTAATCGATTTGAAGCAATCTCTTTTAATGAATGATAAATAGATTCTTGAAAGATTGATGAAATTTTTATCAAAATACCCTGCTAAATCCTGAGATAATTTTGGTAGCGAACAGAAGGGATTCCGATGCAATTCATTATGAAACAGTTTACTACTGCTGAGGGCTAACTAACGAGACATTACTAGTGAAGCAATGGAGCGTGGTGTCAACGAAAAAGCCTCGTAGGAGCCCTCAGTTGTAGTACATAGTAATCTGTTCTACTATGAAGTTTGGTATAAAAGTCGCTCTTTTTCATTGTCAAAATCACTGTTTTGACTACTGTTATTTTAATATATTAATATTAAAATAAAACTATTATTAATAGTGCCATTTTAATAGTATTAAATTTATATTAATATTAAAATAGAGGGCCTACTATTATATTAAATTAAATTAAAAATACAAAGAGAGGCTGAATATTAAAATTTATTTTTAATAGTATTTTAATAGCATTTTAATAGTTTGACCTTGTTTGACAATGAAGGAGTTACCTACAACACTAGAATCTAAATCAGAATTTTACCTCAGAAAATGATAAAAATTGAAGGTGTCTGACAGCCCTCTAAATCTCGAATCTTGGAAACAGTGGAACTTTTCTCGCTATAGGCATGAATGACAAAAGGACCTGAATCTATCCTGAATGTAACAGTCTTTCCTGTCAAAAATGTCTCTTTTGCCATGCATAAATATTTTCTTTCAAACTTTACATTCCTAGCTTCTGTTTGCATGCAGTTTCGAATATCTGAAGAGGGAGGGAGGCTGGTGGGTCTGGACTCTGGCGATGGCCGGTGGGGTCTGAGCCAAAATTTTGGGAGGGGTTTGGGCACTAAAAAACGCTAAAAATCGCAATTTTTCGGCTAAAATCGTCAAAAATCGCTAATTTGGGTTGAAATACAGCTAAAAAGTGCTGTTTTAGAGGAGATTTTTGTAATTTTTGTGTTGGAAATTGCAAAATATCGCAAAAATTTACTCAATAAATTACTACTTGCCAGAAAAACGGAATGGGGGGTCGGAAAAATCGTGTTGGGGGAGGGGTCCACATCTGGGGGGTCTGGCCCAACTCGAGTGGGGGTAGAACCCCAGACCCCTCTGTTAAAACCATGTTCAGACAAAGTCGTTTTAAAAAGAATAGTTATGAATTTCTAGAGAAAGATGCTTCTAAGTTGGATCTCTGATTAAATTTTCAACTTACACTAGCAACTTCAAGAAAAAGTTGTTGTCTCACAAATTCGCTAAATTGTGTCCAAAACTTTTTAAGTTCATTTTAGAATCTACTATTAAAATGCTATTAAAATACTATTAAAATTGTAATTTAATAGTATTAATATTAAATCTAAATTAAAATTAACAGGGAACTATTATATTAATATTAAATTAAAATTAAAATCGGCTTGTTCTATTATATTAATATTAAATTAAAATAAAATTTCACTATTAAAATTACAGTAGTTTGACTTTGAGAATAAATATCTCCTCAGGAAGTAGGAAGAGTATCTTAATAAAAGATTTCACCAACCTTTCATTCAAGAATTTTGTTTCCTTCAAAAAATATTGATTCAAATCAATTGAGATTTACGGTTACTACCGCGAAAAATCTGTTGCTTGCTTGCTTGCTTGCTTGCTTGCTTGCTTGCTTGCTTGCTTGCTTGCTTGCTTGCTTGCTTTACCCAAATCGGTCAAGATTTACGGTTGGTTGCTACGGCGAAAACTCTGCTGGGTTGCTTTGAGTTAAATAGCTGATTGGCTGCAGTCATTATCCTGAACATGGAGCCTTCTCGGCTGTCGAAAGCAACCGTCAAGTTCTTGCTGGCAACGGAGAGAGCCAAGATGAATGGACCGGAGTATGTCTATTTGATGGCTGCCTCCTATGGAGATATGCCTGTCACCGAACAGACTGCAACCACCTTGCGCTCTGTCATTTTGGTATGTCCTTTCTTTCTCCGTCAGTCATGTGCTGGTGAAAGTATAAGCATATTGAATTTGATAGGTATATCTGCTTTTAATTTTTCAATGCCTATCTGAAATCCAACTTCACCAATCTTTCAGACTATGTTTTAAGGTACTGTAGGTCTAAAAATGTTGCTGCTCATACTGCTCGCAAAGCAATCGGTCTTCCCTCCTTCGTAAAAAACTGCTACCTAACTGTGTGATGACCTATTAATTATGCCTGATCAGTTTTTAATTAGCTCTATCACCATGGCTACGATGAACAATTGAAGACAACCCTCACCGAACGACTGGCCAGTTATGGACGCAACTACACTGACAAAGTAATAATTTACACATAATTTACTGCACTGACTGGGATCAATCCTGCGTTATCTCAAAATCTTCCGTCTCACTGTTTCCGTTTCCAAAGGAGGCTGTATCATTTTCTACTTTATGTATGACCAGTTGTTGTTGTAACTTTTTGTCCTTTCCGACTAGGAGAGCCAACTGCCTGCTATAGAGCAGCAAGAGACACAAGGCCCAGCAGTCTCCTTTAACAAAAATTCTTCTTTTTTTCTGTCTGTGTGTGCAAGACAGCTAAGGTTTGATTCCAATTTATCCTTTGACGGCCTGGGTTGGGCTTTGTGTCAACTACTTCCAATCGCCTTGACAGGTTTCGAACAAGAAACAACCACTGGGGTCGCCGGGGCCGCCGTGACTCAAGGCAGCAAGCTAACTAAGCTACTGAACCAACGACCTGTAGTACCCCAATGAAACCGTCATCTCGCCCGCCATACCGAACCCTCCGATAAGCATACTAGAGTGTTGGTTTCAGCAAATCAACACATTTTTGCCTCTGATGCATGATGCTCTTTTTCTGTACGGAGCAGCTATTGGCGAGACTTATCGAAACAATCAGTCAATTAGAAACGGCAAGACTGTATGGAGCCACATGGCTAACATGCACTTTGACGGTAGCTTCATACTCCAGTTGCCAAGTTTATTCAACAAATTACAGGTGCCTCGGGTCCAGTTTGCATGGACAAAAATGGTGAACGGCAACCGTTCTTTTTGGCCAAAAACTTGGCCAAGTCCTCGTTGCATCAAGGCGGTACTAAAGCACACATTATCTTTAAACTTAATTCCATTCCGGGACGACCAGAAACCATGGTATGCATTGTTTTAGTCTTGGATCCCCAGTCCTACCCTTGCATCTTGTTGAAAGAGTTTGTTCCCATCTTTATTCCGGCACGGCCCAACCCTACTGCGGATCAGGTATACCTGCAGCTGAACCTGGAGGGAGGCCTTACAGTAGGTCGTCCAAGGGAAGGCCAATTTCTATAAAAATATGTTGAACAACGGCCGCAAAATTACGGATTTTCATTTAAATTATCAACGCTGTTTGAAGCGCTAAATAGCATTGATGATGCGTCGAATACATGAAATAGATTGTTAGAGTTAC
Source organism: Sabatieria punctata (assembly GCA_030248155.1). Classification (NCBI taxonomy): domain Eukaryota; kingdom Metazoa; phylum Nematoda; class Chromadorea; order Araeolaimida; family Comesomatidae; genus Sabatieria; species Sabatieria punctata. The sequence goes on from JASANB010003464.1 coordinate 21,484, forward strand.
ACATTTAACAAGCTGTTTCGTGTGTCAACAATAAGGTTTCTATAGGAGAACCACCAAATCGATTACAATAATGAGATTGGAGAATGAGCTTTTTAGGACTTAAAAAGAATTTCTAACGCAAAAATGACCATATGCGCGATCGCCATTGTGAGATATGACTGCAGAAATGATGCCGCTACCAATTTCTGCAATAAAAACATTTCGATATGGGTGTTCGGAGGGGTTCTAAGGGTTCGAAATTTTTTTTCGAATTTCTGGATTTGAGTAGTGCGTTTTAGAGACATTCAAAAAACTAAACAAATCCCCCAATATCAGTTCTCAACTCTCACTAATACTCGAGAAAATAGCTGTTAAATTTTTTATCCCTAAGGAGCGAAAATTTACCGACTGCATAACTCCAGTCTAGAGCGCTGAATCGATCTAATCTTTGCTGATCCAGGATAGCTCATTACGTACGTAGGTGCTACTACCACCCCAATTTGGGTCGAATCGGTGAAAGTCAATATTTCAACTCCAATACGAAGGGTCGATCGAGTTAGAGACTGGCTCCTTAATTTTTTTGGAAAAGTACCTACGTTATACTGAATACCTGATTGGGTATTTTTGAAATACAGGGTGATTCACATATCGCGCCAGGTTTCGCAAGCTCAGAACTTTTTTATTTGTTTATCGAATCGGCTGATTTTTTAATATGATGTGTGGACACACTTCGCATTTTAATGTTTCAAATTTCAACAAATTCCATGCACTACGTCACTAGTTATGCACTTCAACGTGGTGGTCACATTTTTCAATCACTTTCTGCAGCCACTTGTGGTATTCCACCCTCCACGCTGCTTGGTGAACGCTTTTTCGAATCTTGTTGGACAGACTGCCCTCTTCGATCAGCCATTCATGCCACCAGCGGATGCTGGTACCTCTTGGAGGCTCGCGTTCTATCCCATTTTGTAGGCGGAACAATCTCAGTGCTTTTGGTCCACTCAAACTGCACAGCGCATTTTGCACGTTCCTTCAAAGAAAAAGCTTTCACAACTGCTAAAAATGTCGGTTTGTGTTAGAAAAGTGAATAAAGCGTCAGCCCACTATGGTTTAAGAATCTTTTCAACACTCAAACACTAGCCCAATCGCGCACAAGCCAAATATATTCAGGGCCAATGTTGGAAATTTCAGTCTGCGGTAGCATTGCCCGTTTTCAGGCATTTCGTGATGAAATAAGCTGAAATTTTAAACAGTAAAATGCGAAGTCCATCCACATATCGTACCCAAATATCAGCCGATTCGGTAAACAAACAAAAAAGTTCTGAGCTTGCGAAACCCGGCAGGATATGTGAATCACCCTGTATATATACCTGCTTCCTGATATTAGGTACTTCCGAATACCTGCCCACAGCACCAGCCCGGGCCCTAACCGGCCCGACAAACTCCAGCCCGGCCCTGCAACTTTTCTTTGCCTCTAATCTTTTGAAGACTTTGTGTACGAATTTTCAATAGTTGTCAATAGTTAATCTTGTATAATCAATGTAAAACATGTGTAATTTTGCTCTGAAAAACAGTAGAATGCGATTGAAGACATTAGGAAGCATAGAATGAGTCTAGCTGGATCCTATAGGATACCTAGAGCTTGAGCTGGAGTTGCTTCCCTGATTTTGGAAAAGAAACCGAAAAAAAGGCAGAAGTTTTTTGGAAAAATATCGATCCCTAGACCACAGTCGTAGCAAGCGCTTTCAACATTTTACGCAACCCCTTTTCTTTTGAATGTTCCGGCCTGATACGCCAATGGCTGGCCGTAAGCGCCACCCCGTGCAAAGCCAGTTATTTAGGAAGTTGAGCAGTTGATGGATGATTTCTGGCTGCATGGCAAACTGCCGAAGGACACCCCAGAATGCGGCTTCAGAGGTGAACGATGTGACAAAAGCACGTTGTTTCTGGCAATCGGTCTTACAATTGGCGGAGTCCTGTTCATCATCCTCGTGCTCTTTCTGATCAAGCGACGGTTGAGAACGCAGCTGTCTCACGCCATTCCCTCTATAATTTCCGTTTCAGAAAAGAGAAGCACCTGTTCGGCATGTCTTGGCGAGTCAGACGCAATCGGGTTACCATGCTGAACAGTATGCAGGTATGCACTTCATCAAGTCATGCAGATCCACTTCTTAAACTTTTTATGCTACTTAAACTCTAGTATTCATTTGCTGTTAGAGCCTTCACTCCGATGTATAAAAGCGGTAGAAGAGTGTCAGTGGTTAAGGGCTATTCGTTTCAGAGCTCTGTATACAGCCTTCGCAAATACTTCTCAACCGAGTATTCCACTGAAGTTGGCCAATCAGCGCTAGTGGGCGGGGCCAGAGTGGCAGTGGTTGAAGGCAGAACAATGATTACTCACGAATACGAACAGCGACGCACCGTCTACTTCACTAAAGAAGAGCTGCTCATACTAAACGATGTGCATACTGGTTGTTGGTTGCATCTTCTTCACGTCTTACACTATTTCAGCTTTACTCTTTGCGACACGAGACACTGGTCAGACTGGGCGGTCTCTGCTTCAACGACAAGGATTCCAGTTTGATGGTGATGTGGAGACTGGAGGGCAGAGCCACGTTGAGAGTTAATCAATAAATCGACAATGCATTAAACAACTGTCACTGACTGCAGGATATCGTTTTCAACCAGGAGATCGAACTTTCGGAGCCGTTTGTCTACTCATTCGTCAGGGATGTTTGTAGGGTCGGTAGCTTCAGGTCAGGCTTCGCTTGGAGTAGTTCAGTTTCAGGGGCTGGACTACATCCACCACAGAACCCTGGTAGGCGTCCATGGCAACCTCAACTGCACTAACTGCTTGATAACTGACCAGTGGTCAGTGAAGCTGAGTCAGTTTGGCTTCAACAACTTTCTGCGCAGATTGGTGCAGGAGCAGATAATCGATTACGAAATGGAGGCGCGGCACGGTACACAGATAATTGGGACACCCTGTATGAACGCTGTATACAGTACTTTTAGAGATTTTACATGTGGCGCCAGAGCTATTGAAACAACGGTCGACTAACCGTGTCCCGGTGGAGCCTACAAAGAGTGGAGACATTTACAGTCTGGGAACTTTGATTTTCGGGATAATGTTCCGTCGCGAGCCCTACCAGGGTTCAGTGACCTATCAGAACGGTACTGCATTGTTGTCTAGCCTCTCATGCAATACGCTGCTTACTTGCAGACATAATCCATAAGCTGCAAGATCACCGACACAAAAGGCTGCCCTCTGTCGCTCCTCCGCCGGACTTTGAGCAACACAACGAAAGAATGGTCTCGATGGTGGAGACTTGCATGTCAGAAGAGTCGACCGACCGACCTTCTGCAAGAGATGTGCAGAGATGTGTGGAGAACCTGATCAAAAAGTAGTGACTAAACTGTTTTCTTCTTACTTGCTCTTGCATAACAACACAACAGGGAGCTGAAACTGGTCGACCACATGGGTCAGCTGATCGATCTGTACGCAAAGAACCTCGAACGATTGTTGGTACAGCGCAGAGAGATGTGTGAGGCGGCCGAACAGAAGCTCAACCAAATGGTTGATCAGCTGCTACCCAGGTAGCAATCTGCATTTGACTCCAATTGCCTGAAGCTCAATGCTGCAGACACATCAGCGCGGCTCTGAGAGCGGGTCAGCCAGTTCCGCCTCAGTCTCACTCTTCAGTCACAGTTATGATGTGCAGTCTGGTGAACCTGTCAGATTTGTTCACTGTCTGCAGTCCCGGGCAGTTGGTCGAGTGTCTGGACAGCTTGTACGCTGTCTTTGACCAGTTGAGAACGCAGTTTCAGGTCTACAAGGTGATCGTACTCCCTTTTAAATCCGTTTAGCAAATGGGTGTTGTTTTGAAAAAGATTTGTTTGTGTTTGAAGCTAAGTTTTGAAGAAAAACTGCTGATAAATTCGAAAACACATTTAGTAGAAGGCGTTCCGAGCACTTTAACAGTTCACTACTGTTGTTTGTGTTTACACAAACACATTTATCATAGGGGCCGTCCATAAACTACGACGTTCAAAAATTCAAAATTCTGGCCCCCCACCCCACTCCCGACGTTTTTCGACGTTTTCAGCACAACCCCTTAAAAACAACGACGTTTTTGGCTGATAACTAAACTAAACTTGGTACTGTGTCCGACATTGAAAAATGTACAGGGTGTGCCAAAAAAAAACAACCCAGCAGAGTTTTTGCTGTAGCAACCGCAAATCTCAACTGATTTGAATGAATCCTCTTTTAAATGAAAGATAAATAAATTCTTGAAAGATTGATGTACCATGTATTAAGGTAGCCTGCTTAGTTCCTGAGATATTTGTGCTCAAAGTCAAAACAGAGATTTTGGCAATGAACAAGCGTGATAAAGAACAACCCTGCAGATTTTTCACTTTTGCAACCATGAATGTCAACCGATTTGAATAAATCCTTTTTTTAATGAAAGACTGATAAATCCTTCAAAGATTGGTGCAATTTTTATTGAGATTCACAGTTTAGTTCTTGAGATATTTGCCTTCTAGTCGAAACAGGTTTTGGCAAGGAACAAGAGCGATTCTGTTGCATTTCATAATAAAGCAGATTCCTAGTGCTAAGGCTAATGATACTTTAGTGTTGAAGTAAACAGAGTTTTTGTGTCACCTGTAAAACCTCCAAGAGCCCTTAGCAGTAGCAGGAATCCGTTTTATTACGAAGTGCAGAATAATAAAAAAATCCCTCTTGTTCACTGCCAAAATCACTGTTTTGATTTTAAGAGCCAATATCTCAGGAACTAAGCAGAGTACATTAATGAAAATGTCAGCAGTCTTTTAAGGATTTATTTATCTTTCATTTAAAAAAGAATTCATTGAAATCGGTTGAGATTTGCGGTTGCTACAGCGAAAAATCTGCTGGGTTGTTTTTTTTTGGCACACCCTGTACAATGAAATTTACATAGAACTGTAGAAGCTATGAAAAAGAAACTTTTTTACCGTCAACTACCACTTTTGGCAGTTGGGAACTTGAACTGGGTTGAGTTTTCCCTGTAATATACTGTAAAGCTGCGGACAAAATATTTTAGGTCCTAAAAAGGTCGACCTTTTTTATGCCAACCCCACCCCCTGCCCTGCAACGTTTTCCGACGTTCACCCAATCACCCCACCCCCTCTCTGAACGTTGAAGTGTGCAAACAATGTGATTGCCTTCAGGTAGAGAGCACGCATGACAGGAGCTTATTGGTTAGCGGAGTAACCGAACCAAAGCAACATCGCAATGCTGAAGCTATGGCTCAGTTTGCACTCAATCTCATTCAAGTACATAAACCATTTCTTGTTGGATCGGTTTAAACTACTGTCTGATAATATTAGCATGAAGTTAGGTGTGGAAGAATCAATCGTATTCCATTTAGGATCTGGATTCGCTTACCTTCAAAAATGCGCCCAGTTTCAAGCCCCAGCTGCGCAGCGGATTCCATACTGGCCCCGTTGTGGCGGCAGTTATGGGTGACCGGCTGCCCAGTTTCTGCATCTTCGGAGAGACGGTACGCTGTTTGGTTTACATAGCTGTTCTACCCTTGGTTCTCTTCTCATCTCAGGTGTCGGTCGCGTCCAAGACAGCTGCTGCTAGCGATGTCGGCTGCACTTTAACCACTGAGCAAAGCATCGGTCACTTAAAAGAAGTGAACGGTTTCTGTTTCCGCCGAAACAAAGCCATTTCTTTTGTAAGAATACGTCTTGTGGTCGTTGCTCATTGTAGTGTTCAAAATTTAGAAGAACAGAACCATCAAAACCTACTGGCTGACACCTGCTTACGATGATTGATTGGCTGTTTGTTTGATCAGCTTAGGCAAATTTTATGTTCCTATGTCAATCATTCCTGTCATTTTCTTTACCTATGCTGGATGACATCATTGTCCTACTGCATAATTTCACTGTATACTAACGCGATGTGATCGAAAATGGTGGAAATGACGTATGTTAATAAAAATTGAGCAGCAAGTTGGTGCCGCTGACGGTGCCATCAGATCTTCTTAGATTCTGTAAACTCCAACTGTATGTAGATTACACATTAACCTAACTCACACAAATAACAATTTTTTATTATCGATTCGATTCGATGTAACGGGGTTCGAACAAGTCGACCCTACGATCAGACCCTATGATTTTTATTATCACGCCACAATTACCATAAACTGTCTGTATTAGTCAGTTCGTGCTATTCAGTATTAAACCACTTTTTCTTCAAAATAAATACTGCGAAGGAACTGTTTACGTAAGCACAATAATACACAAATACAACACCACCTATATATCTTCACAACACACGATCATTTACGAACAGAGACATAACCAAACTGTTTTTGTGTGTAATGCCTAGCTGCCATGGCTGTTTTCTTTCCGAAAAAAACCCAAGCCGGTTTTTCTTCAGTTTTTTTTCGTATTTTTCCAAAAGGTGTTTATTTTATTCCTGAGATGACAGAAAAAATTTTAACATTCTCTTTTTATTACAGAATTCAACGAAATGGCGTGAGTTTTATAAAATGCACTAATTTCATCTTTTAGAGTAGTAATTTGATTTTATGACAACAAAATTACCATAATAAAAATTGGCTGAAAATGGTACCGGTATTTTTTGCCAAAAACAGCTAAGTTTTGCCAGGAAAATGCTTCTAAGGCTTCTATTAACGTAAATTCAAAGCATATGAAGCAAATTTTACCAGTTAATGTGCCTATTTCCTTTAAAAACGTGCTTGAGTTTTTTCCGCATTTTAGTTTTTTCCGAGCTCCGAGGAAAAAACCGGTTTTTTTTCAGAAAAAAGACAAAAAACTAGGAAAGAAACCGACCCAACAGCCCTGCTAGCTGCCATATCCTAATCCCTGTAACTTCTCAGGTCATTGGGCAGCTGTTGCCTTCTGAACATTTTGGCCAGCCCAACCCTAACTTCTCGGTGTCGTTTAGCATAAATGAACAAGTTAAATAAAGGGTTGGCGCCGGCGCAAATACCCATAATCGGCTTAGCTGTTTTGTACCCCAGCTTGAACGACATTCTATTCAAAATGCGCACCATTACGATCGGGCCAATAAGCAGCATCACAGTAATACTGACGGTTATGCCCACACTGACGGTCAACTTATGTTGAAAGGCAATTTTGCGCTTTTGCTTCGCTGTCAACTTCTGCCGCGACGCTCCTGTCCACTGCTTATAAGCGTAGATCACGAATACAACTCCATAGCACAGCAGGCTGCAGCTAAGCAAGCCTAAATCTAGCGCTAAGATGAATAGCTTGGACGGCAAATAGTGGAGAGCAGTGTCCAGCAAGACACAGTGTCTCTCTACCACAAGCGCAGTGGAACCCCAGTTTAAACAGAACTGCACTGCTGTGTGCAGAACGGCAAAACAGAAAGCTGCTGCCACAGCAACTTTGGCATGGTGACTGCCCAACCGGTAGTATTTGAGTGGCATGGCCACAGCTAAGATGCGCTCCAAGCTCTGCACCTGGAACATGCTGAACTGTGCTGTACTGCCTACCAGCATCAGACTGATGTGAGGTGAGGTGAGACAGGACTGGTGGGTGAACGGCTGTTTAGCCAGACCTGTCAGCATGCGGTAGAAGTGGTCGAGGGCTTGGGTGAAAAAGGACAGACCAAAGATCAAATCTGCAGTGGCCAGACCAGCTATTATTACGTACTCCTTCTTCCGAAACAGACTTTTCTGCCATGCGATTGTGCCTACCAGTAGAAGGTTTAGGAATACAAGAAATATGCCCTCAACTAGGTGGACTCCGTCGATCAGATAGTTCCTGTAGTCCCACCACTTGGTTTGGTTTGACATGATCCCAATAGACCCACCAAATTAACTTTATGTAAGATGCAACAGAATTTCGCTTTCGGACACAGAAATATTACCGACCTTTCTTGAATTTACTTTCAGCAAAACAGTTATCTGTGTTCATAAATAGGATGATAGTTGCTTAATATTTTTAGCATGAAATATTGAGATCTAAACTACTGTTGGCAAGTCCGACTTGAACCTGGACTTATTAATAGGTTTTTAACCTGAAATCTGTGGACTTGAACCTGAACCTGAACCTATTTTATTTCAGCCGGACTTGAACCTGTTTCGTTTTACTGGACTCATTCAATAGGTTCAAAATTTGAGTGAAAATTTAGGCAAAATTTGTCAAATTTTCGGTTGGATTGCGCAACATTTTCATGATTTCTTGTTTTTACACCGATTTTTCAAACTGAATATGCGAGAAAACGAACCTATTGCCCCATAAAATATGGTTTTCGTCTTTCATTACTAGTAGACAGGCTTAAATAGCTCAGAAAAGTTGCGAGCAGTGCAAAATTTCAACAATTCTTGAAATTATCAGTGGACTTGAACCTGAACCTATTGTCCAGGTTTTTTAGATGGTGGACTTGAACCTGGACTTGAACCTGAAATTTCGATGTTGGACTTGACTTGAACCTGAACTTATTTTTTTAACCCCGGACTTTCCAACACTAATCTAAACTGTAAAGTTGAGATCAAGACAAAGAGACGAACAATACAGTGGTGACTTGAGGGCCTGTTGCCCAGCTTCTTGCTGGGTAGCGAATAAACTTGACAGATAGAGGCTTACATACAATCATCTGCAGCTGTAGGGAATCAGACTCGAATTAGCTTTAGCTTGCCAAAGGTTAGTTAACTTTGATGATTGGATCAATGTCTAAAGTCAGTTTCATTTCATTAACGAGCCTGTGGCTTCATCACAGGTAAATAAGGCATTTAAATTACATCTGGTATGGAAAATATCGTAACGAGTCGGGTCGGGTCGGGTCAATTTGGATTTAGAATAACGGGTTTAAGATTTTTTTAGGCTAATCAATGAGGTAAATAATCTCATCACAATTTCAGCTCTTGAAACCTATTTCCCTCTGGCTTGCCGTTGGACAAAGTGGATTTGGCTAACGCCGCTGGATGGACCAGATTTCCACTTTTGCATCTAATGAAACCCATCAAATACTTGTCTATATCTTGATACTTAGCAGCGTAGATGAGAACATTGATTGAACAATTGATAGCCAAACCCACATCCATCAGTCGCAGGCAGAGGTTAGCCGCAATTTCGGACAAGCCCGCAAACAGCACACTAATGAACATTAGCAGTGGACAAATCCAGAAGATGCAATAGCAAAGCAGCACTGTGCTTACGGTTTTAGTGACTTTCACCTGTCGCTGCAGAGCCCTACTATGCCGCACTTTCATAGCACGGTGCATCAGAATCAGCGCTCCTGAATACAGCACCGGCACAGCGAAAGTGATCGCTATGAGCACTAGCGTGAAGACCAAAGCTGCCATGACCTGATCTTGCGAATTAGAGCTACAAAACTTCGACAGAGCAGTGTAATCGTTTAGACCGATAAATCTCAAGCACACCACCAACAGACCGACCATGAGGCTGAGCGCCAATGAGCGCCGCGCATAGCGACCGTGCTTTTTGCGCCGGTATGCGATCTGGTCGCGGAACACGTCGAATCGGTCCCAGGCGATTGCCAGTGTCATCAGCTGACCTGCCAAAACGAATTGACCACCGGCTGCTTGCATACTAACGCAGCGAAGTCTGGTGTAGGGCCCTGCCAGACCTAAGTGTTCCAACAGCGTACTGAGCAGGGTGATGTCAGTGAAGAGTGCTGAAAAGTACAGGGTGAGCCACTTATTGCTCTAACTTTCCTGTTGGTCAGTCAATTTCGCTGAAATTTTAGCACACATCCACAAATCCTCAAAATTTTTACTCTGAAAAAAAATAGCCACGTCTAAATGCTACCTAAACCACTAGTTATGCACTTCCATGTATCGGTTGTCCAACTGAACATAAGTGTATATGTATAACTGGTGGTTGAAGTGACAGACTTGGCTAAAATTTTGAGAGCATAAATTCTGAGGATGTATGCATGTTGTTCTAAAATTTTTTTTTAAAGTTTAGTATTGTTAGTAACTAACCAGGTAAGACTACCCGGCACGGGGGCTGAACAATCAACACGCCCCATGCCCCAGATGCAGCAATCAGCATGCAACGATAACAAACCGGCTGCACCAGGACATACGCCCCAGGGGACGGCTGTGTAGGTGGACCAAGAGGCGCGCCCAATTCCTCATTGGCACGGATAAGACGGCCGGTGCTGTGCAAAATCCTTACTCCCACATAAGTGTACTCCCGGGAGTAATATTTTGTTGCAGAATTATTACTCCCTATAAAAATTTTTACACCCTCCCTACAAATACAGTATAGATAAAAAAATATATCGCATCGCTTTTTCGGCCTTCACTCAAACGTTTCGTTCTCAGTCACTTCTTTACCGATTTGGCTCAAATTTTCAGCGAAGATTAACAACATGGTTGGCTTTATATTCTACAAGTTTAGTGCCAAAATTCCGACTCATTCTGGTTTTGTGACCCGAAAAGTAGGAATGAGGGTGGTCCGCGCAAATTTATTTTTAGGTAATACAAGGAGTACAGGCCTGAAACTTACAGGAATTATTGGTGTTGCTATTGGGCATAATATACTGAGCGGGCACCCTGCAGCTCAAAGGACACTAAAATTGGGGAATTTCAAAAACATGACTAAATATGACTTTTCTTCGTAAAACCGGCAAAATGACGATTCTAAAGATTTTCGATTTTCAAAAAACGCTGCAGGGATGGTTTCTATGGTGTGGAACAGAGTTTAAATATCAGAGTTTTATATTTGTCGAACTTCCTGCTACAATCTGTGTTGATTAACAACAGATTCAGGGCTTTGATTCTAGAACGTGCGGATTTCTTACCTATGGGATTTTCACTCATGTTTTTTAAATTCCCCAATTTTAGTGCCCTTTGAGCTACAGGGCTGCCCGCTTAGTATGTTATGCCCAATGGCAACACCAATCATTCCTGCAAGTTTCACGTCTGTACTACTTGTACTACCGAAAAAAAATAAATTTGCGTGGACCACCCTCATTCCTAGTTTTTGGGTCATAAAACCAGTACTATGAGTCGGAATTTTGGCACTAAACTTGCAGAATATTTAGCCAACTATGTCCGAAATTTTTGCTGAAAATCTGAGCCAAACCGGTAAAGAAGTCACTGAGAACGAAACGTTTGAGTGAAGGCCGAAAAAGCGATGGGACATTTTTTATCTATACTGTATATGTTTTTCGCCAATCAAACATATAAATAACACATATAGTTATATGTTTCTGAAAATACAAGCAGAAATAATAGACAGGGCTTCTAAAAACAGCAATCTCTCCTAAATATTAGCAGTGGAAACCCAATATTCGGTTACCAAAGGCTTTCTAAGCGGTTTTTATGCTAAAAACAAGTGATTTCTAAGACAGATTGTTAGTAGCTGCTACAAAGCACATTTCAAAATACAGTGCATTCTGTGGAATGTCCTTAAGGAAGCGTCGGAGCGCTTTTTGCCTCATAGCCAAAGTTGTAGAGGGGCAGAGCTTTGTACTGTCGTGTAACCTAATCTGCGCAACGTTCCCTTGTAACGCTAACTTGCGCAAGGGAAAAACCGGCTTTTTCTGTAGTTGGACTGAATGCGGTTTTTTACTTATTTAGAGACCATGGGGATTTCAAAAATGTATTCATATTGATTCTAGGTCAAACGGTTCCAGAGATATACACCGTCGAAGTTGACCGAAAATGCGAAAAATGGCCGTTTTTGGCTATTTTCAGATTTTGGGGGGATTGAAATAACTCGAGATCAGCTCAACCGATTTGGCTGAAATTCAGAAATAGGGTGTAAAATTTAGTTTTGCGTCGATTGAGACACATGAGAATCGTGAAAAATTGACACTGATACAGTAATCCGGTTTTTCCAAGATGCGAAAAATGGTTAAAAATCGTCAAAAATCACTACTTTTGGCTCACTAAAATACAGCTGAAAAGTGTTGTTTTACAGACGATTTTTTGCAATTTTAGTGCCTGAAAATATAAAAAATTGTAAAAATTTGTTGAAAAAATTACTTGCCAGGAAATCGTCTCGGGGCGTCCGCGATCGGCCGGGGGTCTGTCCTAATTCGGCAACTCCCTGTTACATTTACTGAGTACATACATGTACGATGTATGCGGTTAGCCCTAGTTTCAAAAATAGTGTCCATAAATTGGACCTGTCCAAGTATTTACGGGGTAGGGCGGTAGCCGGACAACCGGCCCAGTCCTCCCTTCATCTGCACAGTTTGTTGTCTGATCGGACGATGCATTTACTACTACTAAAGGCCCCAACGGTGAAACTAACCGCAGCCCAAATCACATGCAGCCAGGCCTGCAATGAGGTGGAATGAGGGCAGACTCTTTAGCGCGAACAGACGGATATTTGAAAAAGGTGGCCAAGACCAGACCGTTGCCAAACACTGCCACAGTGTAGATGGTAATGTTGAGACACAAAGACGCATACTCTAGTGACAGCTCACTTCTGCTGTCGCTCGACATGGCACCTGACTGCAATCTGTTTGAGTTGTCTGTGCTCTTCTCGTAATATCTAATCTTGTTTGCACCGACGTACTTTATATGGCTTGATGCAGGGAAGAGGCTTGATTTTCTAATATCTGGCCTGGGTGATATCGGTCTTCTCACAGCTGAGCTGAACGGAAAACAAACCGACCACACTGCGATAGAGTACCAAATACACACTTGTAACTTTGTGTTAAAAAAACGGATAGAAATATTGAAGATGCGGTAAGGCAGTTCAGGGTAGCAGCATCTTACAGCATTCCATCTTGTTGACACCAACAACACTTCTGATGTTCACGAATCAATGTAACGACTGCTCTAAGGGAAGGTATAAAATCTGCACAGTTTACACAGTCCACACGGTAAAAGGTTCTAACGCTCGGGAAAATAACGACATGACATACTTATGCGGACTAACCGTATTTTGTAATCGCATATAACGTCTACCAAGAGTGACTTTTGGCGTGGAGCCTACTAACAGAGTTCTAAAAAAAGCAGGTCTTCGGAAAGAATCATCAACTTTACATCGAGGGCATGTAGAGAGACCAATAGACAACGTTGAAAGCGACGAATCCAATGGGAAACAGAATCCTGGCCATTATATCAATGCGCTCAGCCCGCGATCGCGTCGGCTCTCCGTCGAGCAGCGAAACCACGCCCTCCTCCAGCATCGGCGCACTGCTCGATATCATCATGTTCTTCCGGTAATTAGCATACTCTTCACGACCAAACTCGTCGCTCTCTCCTCCTGAAACGCTTTATTGACAGAGCTTCCGGGGAATCTTACCGGTTCCCAAGCAGGCCAATCTTTAAAAGAAATACAGATGTATTGTGGTCAAGATGTAGAGATGCACTTCAATGCTGCATTATTATTGTTGCTGTTGTTGTTCAGAGTTCTGTTGTGCTATTGATTGTGTTGTGTGTGGCGTGTGTTTTTGTTACCTCTCCTCGTTGTTGTTTTGTCTGTCGGTTGCTGTCACCGCATCAACAAAGATATACCTTCTTCAACTGAATCCAGTGGATGATCTTGTTGCAGCAGTTGTTGACGTTGCAGTTGCTGTTGGTGTTGAAGCTGGTGTTGCAGATAAACCATCATCGGCATGCAGTGTCTGCGTCGCCACTGTCGTAGGCCCACCCACGGGCCCAACTCTTCATCGGATACGGCCGGCCGGTACATTGACGACACTTCATTCAGCAAGTCCGGGAAGCGCACTGCTTTCGTCTGAAACTAAGTTCGCCAGTCAGACATGAGCTAGGAAAAGCCTACCAAGATACATAAGAGAGGTACAGTGCGTAAATGCGTGCCTCGTGAGAGCTGGTGCCGCGTCGCTTGCGCAGTCCGGCGCTGTGGGTGTCTGCTAGGGCCGACTGGTGTCTGGCGTCGGCGCGTCCGCGCGCCCCGCCGCTCCTGAAGTGGCTTTTGGCGCGCAGTTTCTCCTCGTTCGAACCTACGTAGTTGACTATGGCGTACTCTATCAGGGCCCCGAATACAAAGACGATGCAAGCTCCGATCCAGATATCGATAGCCTTGGTGTAGGAGACAGGAGGGAGGTTGGAATTAATTCCTGGAAACCAAAGCTAGCTAATGATTAGTTTCAACGCCTATACTAATGCCATACATATACCAGGTGATCCACCGAACCATTCAGAGTGGAGATTTCAGCAGTAAAAACGAGCGGAAAAGAATAGCAGTCATGACGCAAGAATTTCTCAAGTTCTTACTGGATTCTTTTGCTCACATAAAAAATAGCGTGCTGCTTTTTGATAGCAAAATTCCCTGACTTTTCCATGACCAAAGTCAAAATTCCCTGACCAACCAGGGTGAGGAAACTGCAACCAATGTGAAACAATTTTTGAAAAAAAAAACGCATTTAAACGGTATCCAGAGGGTAAATTTCCGGTTTACGTAGTAGTAGTCAGAAGACCAATTTTCAAAAGGGTGTTGTGTAAAGGTCTGACAGGACTATTTGGCAGAGATGTTTCTGCTGCTATCAAATTTTTCCCTGACTTTTCCCTGATTCCCTCACTTCTTTAAATTCCCTGACTTTTCCATATCTCCCTGTCTTTCCGGATCCCGAACGAACCTTGAGCTTCAATCTGAGAAATTATAAAAAGGTTGCATTGGCTCAAATACCAGAAAAATGGTCGTGGGGCCCTCGATCCCAGGTGGGACTGATCCTTATCGAGGAGGTAACCCCTGTTGTGCATGTGTAGCAAACGTAGAGTATTGCGTACCGTGCGCTTGCGTAGTCACAGTCAGTAGCGTAACTATCGTTAGGGGAACTCTTGCAGGCGCTGACCTGCAATGGAAAAATAGAAGCACGATTTAGAGCAGAAAATACAGTAAGTTTGTGTTTGTTTGTTAAAAGTCTGAGGCTTGTCACAAACTTGCCCTCTTAGAGTGGTTGATTTGATTGACAAAAGGTGAGTTACCTCCAATCGATCCAGAAGCTGACGCAGCTAACAGAGACCAGCATACACGAAGGAATGTAAAGCTGCATAAGGAAGAAGGAGAACTCTCTTTGTAACACCAACTTGATCCGCAGACAACTGTACTCTCCTGTAACCAGCGCTTGTCCTATTTCGTCCACTATTCTCGCCGGTACACCTAGCAAGTACCGTACTAACCGGTAGCAGTGACACTGTTGCAGGACTCATTTCCAACGTATTTTATGGCAAATTTGGGCAGGGTGTCGTTGGCGGTGGGCGGGAAAATCACCGCTCTCTCGGCGTTCCACACGAACACGATGTCCTTGGTAGTGTAGGCGTCTAATTTGCGTACTTAGGAGACGGAAAAAGTGAGGCAAGAAATAAAGCAACTAACAGCTGGAGAACTCGATAACGCAAGTTTGATTGTCGTGCGGAAATAACATCAAGTTCATCGGACACGAAAATGCCATGGTAAGTCTGAAGAAAATACCGGAAACTTCTAAAAAAAGCGCCGCCACAATAATGGCCAGTAATTAGAAAGGCGCCCGAAAAAGTAATAGCGCAGCGCAATTATTAGAAGTTTTACGGTAATCAAATCAAGTAAAGAAAGTGTTAGCAATGCAAAGTGGGCACTGAAGAAGCAAGAGACAGTAGTGTTTACCGCTTTCTGTATTGCACCATTCCATGAGGTCTGATTTTGACGAATTCATTCGGTTGGTCTATGGCGTGGGTGTGACCTTCCTGCTCGTTCTGGAAAAAGGTGTCCGGCTTCCAGACTTCTTGGTCCAGCGACAGACAGACGAATCCATGAGTGGCGAACATCGATTGGTTCAGTAAAAGGCGCTCGTCACGCCATTCCTACAACAATACAGCCCTGCTAATATTGCCTAGACCAGATTGTACGTATTTTGCATTCGGAGTACAGTATAGTTGTGCAGCCAAATCATTTTCTATAAAGCACAGCACAAACAGTACCTGTTGAAAATTTAGTTGAGCAGTGAATTCCATTGTAACGTCGTCAAACGTACTTAGACTGACTAGCCAAACTGTCACTTGAATGTGAACTGCTCCATTCACTAAAACACCACGGTACGCTTACCTACACGTACATAGATAGCCTAGCTAGAATATACCCGACCCATTATCCCCACCCATCAAACTCATACATGTAACAGGGGGGGTCTGGGGGGGGTCTGCCCCCCACCCGAAATAGGCCAGACCCCCCCCGGATGGGGACCCCCCCCCCCCCGAGACGATTTCACCGACCCCCCCTCTCCGATTTTTCTGGCAAGTAAATTTTCGAGCAAATTTTTGCAATTTTTTACAATTTCACGCACAAAAATTGCCAAAATCGCCTGCAAAACAGCACTTTTTAGTTGTATTTCAGCCCAAATTAGCGATTTTTGGCAATTTTTAGCCAAAAATTGCGATTTTTCTCGATTTTTGAGCGTTTTTTAGTGCCCACCCCCTCCCCCAAAATTTTGGCTCAGACCCCCCCCCCGGCCGGCGCCAGACCCCCCCCCCCCCCAACCCCCTCCCCCCATCGGCGGATGACCTGTTACATGTATGATCAAACTGTCCCAATCAAACTCGTTATCCTAAACCTACATAAGCCTACATGAAAGCATGAAACCTCTACGCAAGGGCTGTCGACTGGTGGTAGGGGGAATAATGCGCCTTCATACGGCGAAAGCTCGAGATATACAATATAGATGATGTCGTCTGAGTGTGCATGCATACAGTGTATATACGTATATTTGTGCACCTGCCTTTCAGGTATGATTCCGATATTTGCATGCAGTGGTGTTTTAAAGAGCTAGAATTACGTGCCAGCTCAGACTGCCAGTGCCAGGCCGATGTGTGTTTAACGGGCGCGCTGTCCTGATAAGTCATTCTTGCTGTCTTCATCTTGACCTGACTATTTGTTATCGTGCGGTTGTAGGAATCAGGGGTGTGAGGTGTGTTTTTTTTCCCTAAGGGTCGGAAAAAACATAAATCGCGGATAAAGCTCAAGCTAAAAATAGCTATGTCATTTTTCAATTAAAATTTGCATATGGAGTTTATTGATGGAGCCTGTCAGGGACTGTTTCATGCCTGTTTCGTGATTTATATCTATGTCAGACGGGTATTTCTGTTCTAAAAAGACTCAGGAAGGCGCTAGAAAGCGTTAGGGATCATAAAACCAGACTAGGATACTCACAACTTGAGCTGGAGTTTTTTCCGAGATTTTCGAAAAAAAACCGAAAAAACTGAAAAAAAAACAGGCCGAGGTTTTTTCGGAAAATATCCATCCCTGGTAGGAATAAGCCGCATTTGTTGAAGCAGCCTCGGCCAACCAGCTCGGTCACAACAACACTTATTTTTGTAGCATGTGTACCTGCACTGCACTGGACGATAAAAAACACCAAAAAGTACCCCGCGTTCCATTGGCTAGTTGGACAACATCACCAGACGGTCTTACAGAACTTTTGTAGTTCTTCAGAAGATCTTTGACTGCCTGTTGTTCTCTGGCTGCCGACTTCCTGTATTCCTTTCGCATTTCTGCTGCTTTGTTGCTGGCTCTGAATAGGGGAGCGTGCAAAAAATACGCAATGGCATGAGGCGGAGGGGGGTTCGCCAAATGATTACTAATCATTACGGTGGGCGAGGGGTTGGCTTGGCGACTATATTACGTATTTTTTCAGGTACAGAAATAACTGAAGTGGCCATAATTTAATTCTTTTGACGTAGAGTACATGTACTATACATGTGGCCTCGATTTGAAGCCATTGCGCTTACATTTTCTCATTTTCACTCAGATGAACGTTTATATTAGAGAATGTAGCTACAGTTTAATTCAGTGCTTTCCAATTTTTCAAATGCTAAATGGCAACAGTGCCCTTTGACATCTTAAGAGTTTATGAGGGTATAGCACTTTATCATCAGCTCAATCTTTTACTGGGTTCGTGCGGCTTTTTCAGAGAAAAATTCATTTCCAAACTCAAATTTCCAATGAGAAATGACCGGACACAAAATTCCCTGACTTTTCAGGTCCCGCACGAACTCTGGTATACGTATTACTATCGATTCAGTCAAAGTGATATGGCAGCCTAAAATCCATGATAAAACACTTTGGTTTCATCTTTATAACAAAAAGCCACCCAATGATATCTTATCTTCTATGTAAAACTAGAACTATACGTACATGTACGTAGTTGAAAAGAAACATGTACATAAGAAAACTGAGAAAATTATCAATATGTTATTGTACACAGATGTAATTTTAATAAAAACGTCGTTTTACATAGAATTGAATGCAAAAATTTCGGCTCTAACTTATGAAAAAAATAGAACTTTCGAGGATAGCCAAATTATTATAATTATGGGAGGGGGTCAGGAAATTATTACGGGCGATTATCAGGGGGTCCGAAAATGGGCAAAAATGCCATTACGTAATTTTTGCACGCCCCTAAGAATTTATTTGCAATAACATAACAACTGATAAAAAACAGTTGATTACCTGTCATTGTATACGAAGAAGACAAAGCTTAAAAAAGTCAATAAAGACACGAGCAAAGAATTAGCCATAATTAGTCATATTAACCACACAAACAAGCCGAGCCGAAAGCACTGGCATTGAAAAGGGCAGCGCACAGGAGAAATCGATCCCCAAGCGACTGATAACAAGTTTAAGCGAAATTATAGCATTAATATTAATGAGACGTCAAGCGCACACCTATGGCTGTCCTGCACTTATTATATCAGCCAGGGCTCCGACCACCCGGCCTGAAAATTGCGTCTCTGCCTGGCGAAATCCGAGTGACTTGACTGCAAATAAAGGCAAAATTGGCTAAATCACTTTTGATCTGATCTCAACTGACTTGTTTGCTTTGCGGCGACGGACCTTGAGCAGACATCATGATGCTAACTAACAAATGCATCAGATATGACAGAGACTTTAATTAGATTCCTTACAACTGACACTAAACTCGCCTACGTTACCAACTTGCTACGCCGCTCTGTCGCTGCCGCTACCCGAAACGGATCCGGATCGGATATCAGATTATGCAAAAGGTGGTGTAAAATGTTGAAATTGGGGTAAAATCAATAGAAATTTACAGTTTTAGTAGTGTTTAGACGCAGAAGCCCAACCCAAACCGAAGGAAAATTATTTTTGGAAAATTTGGCTTTAAAGAAGCCTTTGAAACACATTCTGAGCGTGAAACAGAATAGACCATTGTAGGTCATAATTTATTCGTTCGTTTCTCTTATTTTTGCTCAAAATATTCTTCTTACCTACATCGAAAACAACAATACACAGCCTAGGCACGCCACTGGTCCTTCTCTACGAAGCATCCGCAAATAAGGGCACTGACCTGCAGGCGTTTCAAAGTAAACTCCAACGCCAGATTATTTAGAAATGAAGGATTTTGTGCTATAACCGAAATATTAATTTAAAGATAGAAAAGAGTTTCTATAGTTCTTCTAAATGGAGCATTAGTATCGACCGTTATCGTTATAATAAAACAGCCAAAAAATCAGCTAAAAAACATAGAATTATTGTGTTTAATACCCGGTACCCCAATATCCGGATGGAATCCGGTCGGGCCCCAGGTATAGCTGCTTGTCCAAATAGTCACGTCCACGCTATTGTAACTTACACAGTCAGGCACTTAACGCCGTTTATGGTACCGACACCATATAAGGTGCCGGTACCATATATGGTACCGGTACCGAGGGTAGTGGTACCATATATGGTGGCCCCACGTTCGGCGACTGTGGTGAATAAAATAAAAAATTTTCGAACTTATATGGTGTCGGTACCATAAACGGCGTTAAGTGCCTGACTGTTACACGTGCTACGGCAGCTGGGTCCCATTTACCTACTTGCCTAGTGTTGTTAGGCTCTTTTTTTTAAAAAAAGGCTTTTTTTTGAAGGCCCATTTCGAAAATTTTTTATTTTATTCACAGTGTGGAAATTTTGGGGGAAAATCGCTGAATTTAGCCTCAGATATACATTAGAAGTGCAGTTCTATCAATTTCTTGCCTATTCTAAGCATAAAAATAGGTTTTGAAGGGCAGCAGCCACTCTGTGAGCAATGCTGCAGGTAGAATATCGACTCTCAGGCTGTAAACACTATGTTTGAACCAAAGTATCAGCTTTTGCATTTAAAGTTGCTTCTGATGCATCGTTGCATCTCCTACCTACAAGCTATATTTCATGGTAGGAAAAAATTTTGAAAAAAAAATTTCGAAATGAAAAATTTTCATAAAAAAAGCTTTTTTTTGGCTTTCAAAAAAAAATTTTTTTTTACAACTCTATAACTTGCCATCCCCAACTTCTGGTGGCCTGGGATGGGCTTTATGGTGAGTACTTACAGTCCCTGAACCCATAAACAACCGCTGATGCAGATGCCAGGGTCAATCTGACCATGAAGTGCCTCCTGACGGAAACCCTTACCTCCAGGCCGGCCCAGACCTGCTACATGTATGACCGCTCAGCGCCAAACCGACATACAGCTAACCTACATTACAATATCTAAAGTGTACCCGAACTCTGCAAACAAAGTCTTTATGCTGCAGAAATATATGACACTACAACGTACGCCAATTACAACTCGACTGAGAAGAGGCACAGCGTAAAAATGTAGACAAATATTCAAAGTAGTTAAGCACAACCATTAAGGAGCAGTAGAGAGAGAGAATCAAAGCAAGTCGGCGGGCAGCTGCGGTAGGGGGAATGTGATATTGTTGAAGAACGGGTCCGATAACGCATCCACCGCACTGACGCGAGACGACGGTTCGTACACCAACAACCGCTGCAACCAACACCACCTTACTGATGAAGCCTTTTTTGCTGGGCTGTTTAACTGACTAAACCGAGGCATATGCCTGACCACTTTTACATCTAAAGGCTATCCCCAAATATTATGTCCGGCCAGCCCGGAAAGGCTCTGTCACGTAACGTGTACCATACATGGGCCGGGGGTGAGGGGGTTTATCCCCTCGGCCAGCCATACCCCTTTCCCGACCCCCTCGAAAATTTTCGCTTATATAAAGCAAACTAGGCGTATTTTTGGAGTTTTTTGGGACCCCCCAGACCCCCTCCGGATTTTTCCGGCCCATGTATGACGTGTACGAGTTGTCCAAAAAACCATGAACTTACTTTCAGCTATAGTTTGAGCAGACCGAACTTTTAGCTGTCAGTCTCATTTTGAAAGATAACCAGCTAATTCAGTGTTTCTCTCTCAGAGGCAGGGGTTCCGGAACTCTAATTTGGGTTTCAGA
Source organism: Sabatieria punctata (assembly GCA_030248155.1). Taxonomy (NCBI): domain Eukaryota; kingdom Metazoa; phylum Nematoda; class Chromadorea; order Araeolaimida; family Comesomatidae; genus Sabatieria; species Sabatieria punctata. Next base: position 42,645 of record JASANB010003464.1, read on the forward strand.
GAGCCAAAACAGGGTTTCAGAGCCCTAATTTAGGTTTCAAAAATTTTAAATACAGTATAGATAAAAAAAAATGTCCCATCGCTTTTTCGGCCTCTACTCAAACGTTTCGTTCTCAGTCACTTCTTTACCGATTTGGCTCAAATTTTCAGCAAAAATTAACAACACGGTTGGCTAAATATTCTGCAAGTTTAGTGCCAAAATTCCGACTCATACTGGTTTTATGACCCGAAAACTAGGAATGAGGGTGGTCCATGCAAATTTATTTTTTTTCGGTAATACAAGGAGCACAGTCCTGAAACTTGCAGGAATGATTGGTGTTGCTACTGGGCATAACATACTAAGCGGGCAGCCCTGTAGCTCAAAGGGCACTAAAATGGGGGAATTTCAAAAACATGAGTGAAAATCCCATAGTTAAGAAATCTGCACCTTCTAGAATCAAAGCACTGAATCTGTTGTTAATCAACATAGATTGTAGCAGGAAGTTCGACAAATAAATGAACCTGATATTTAAGCTCTGTTCCACACCATAGTAACCATCCCTGCAGCGTTTTTTGAAAATTGAAAATCTTTAGAATCGTCATTTTGCCGGTTTTACGAAGAACAGTCATATTTCGTCATGTTTTTGAAATTCCCCCAATTTAGTGCCCTTTGAGCTACAGGGCTGCCCGCTTAGTATGTTATGCCCAATAGCAACACCAATCATTCCTGCAAGTTTCAGGCCTGTACTCCTTGTACTCCCGAAAAAAATTAAATTTGCGTGGACCACCCTCATTCCTAGTTTTCGGGTCATAAAACCAGTATGAGTCGGAATTTTGGCACCACACTTGCAGAATATTTAGCCAACCATGTTGTTAATTTTTGCTGAAAATTTGAGCCAAATCGGTAAAGAAGTGACTGAGAACGAAACGTTTGAGTGAAGGCCGAAAAAGCGATGGGACATTTTTAACGGCAGCCAAGGCTGCCGGTATAAGATTAGCTTTTCATTAAGCGTGTAGGATGCAATTGCATCTTAAAGCGTGTGCTCTCGACGCCGTTTGGCTCGCTGGTTGTAAAACTGCTAGCCTTTAGACACTCCAGCAGGAAGGAGAGTTTACTCAAACAGTTCGTTCTCAGTCATTTCTCTATGAATTCGGCTCAGATTTTCAGGATTTATTAACTAGGTACCTATTGCGAAAGTTTGGCCCGAAAATTCCAAGTCCTGTTGGTTCGGTGGCTCGAAAACTCACAACAGCTTACTTTGAATTGCAACTGAAAGCTGTTTTTTGAAAGAATAGCAAAACAGAAAACTGCTTTTAAAGGAATACTTGAAGAGTTTACAGTCTGACAGAATTGTTTGAAAGACAAAACTGATTTTTAAAGAACTACCTAAAGAGTTAGTGTCGGAAACAATTGCTTGAAAGACAAAAAAGCGTTTTGAAAGAATGGTCTGAAACTTTTACTATCAGAAATAATTGCTTAAAAGAGTGTCAGTAATATAGATACCTATGTACTACGTAATGCAGTGTTGTTGGGGTTTTTAAACGGAAATAGAGAGGAATAAGGATATGGTAATATTTTGGTCCATTTATTTAGTGCATTTCAAGCTTTCTATTGATATCCTACTGCAGTCCAACACAGGAAAGGACAGTTTTTCGCCATCACTCATGATTTATTATCAATGCCTTTGGGTACCTGCACAAGTTTAGTGTGAAACTTACAACTCCTGCTGTCGGTGCTGTGTGCCGAAAACTAAGAGCTAGGGCGGTCCACCTAAACTGTGATCTTTTAGTAATACCAAGAGTATAGCCTCGAATGAAACTTGTAAAGCGGATCCCCATTTGGCATAACATAGATACAGTACTACTGACTGGGCACCCGTGTACTTTAAGGGCTAAATTTCAAAAAGATGGCTAGTAAATGTGACTTTCCTTTCTGTAGAAATTCCTCAATTTCAGTGCCCTTTGCTATGCTGTCACCAAAAATTGCTTGAAGGAGAAAACTATATACAGTCATGTCTCGTTAATCCGGACAAGTTGGGACCAGCCAATTTTGTCCTGATTAGCGAATTTCCAGATTAACGAATCAAAGCTCAAACACTGTTTTTCGGGTCAAAGGCCTAAATGACAACTTTTTGTTAGTTGCATATCGGATTCTGCAGCTGTACCTCCTAATTAAAACCCAAAAACTTATTTCAGTTGATTATAGCTCCTAAAAAGGCAAAAATAATCACATTCTGACTCAACGAAAAGCATTATTCAATTGAAAATTCAGTCCTGAACTGAAAAATTGGGATAGGTTCGGTTCGTCGACTTCGGTTCGTCGACGCTCGGTTCGTCGACTTCCGTTCGTCGACGCTCCGTTCGTCGACTGTTCGGTTGGTCGACTGTTCGATTGGTCGACGCTCGGTTCGTCGACGATCTGTTCGTCGAATTAAAATTTATTCACTTGGCCTGTGATCGTCCGGCCAGCCCGTAATTGTTCGGCGTAGCGCAGGTCACTTAATAGCTCATTGGCCAAACCAAAAATGACCGGAGGAGGGTAACGGCCACCATAATCGTTTGTTCACATACACATAGGTAGAATCACGAAAACTTTGGCTTTGGAGCATGGTTGTGCTGTACGGAAACGCGATCAACCTAAATTAATAGTGTAATAGATGGAACTACAGAATTCTAGGCAGCGCGTGCAGGCATTTAAGGAAGGCTACGGTTCGGTATGACTGCAGGCAATGCGCATTCTTAGATCACTGATGAGGCTTTGTGACCGTCTGACCCCCGTTTGAGTGACAGACTCCGGATCAAGCAGTAATTACTGGTTGTATAAACCGGGCCTAGGGCTAAATACAGCATTAAGACCGCAGAATGCAACTAGAGCAAGATAGGACAAATGCACATAGCCACCAAGCCAAATCAACATTAATCTACAAGAAAGCCGCTTCTTGCACATCCTTCTATAGCGACATTTCCAGTATACACCGTCCACTACATAGACATACATTGTAGCCGTCATAGACCAACGCCGTTGCGTTGCGCTTCGTTAGCACAGTCTCCATAGCGCACTTCCCTCTGGCGACTTCGTGAATGACGGCAGTCGATGGCCGCTCATTCATGGCCAGCCGTTTGCCTCCGGTCATTTATGGTTTGGCCATTGAGCTATTAAGTGACCCGCGCAACGCCCGACAATTACAGGCCGGCCGGACGACTACAGGCCAAGTGAATAAATTTTAATTCGACGAATAGAGCGTCGACCAACCGAGTGTCGACGAACCAAACAGTCGACGAACCGAACAGTCGACGAACGAAGCGTCGACGAACGGAAGTCGACGAACGGAGCGTCGACGAACCGAAGTCGACGAACCGAACCCAACCCGAAAAATTGCGCATGGATTTTGTCCAAATTAACCAAATCCAGATTAACGAATCACTTTACCATACAAATTTCGAAGTTGGGACCCCAAATCTTCTGTTCGGATCAACGAATCCGGATCCGGATAACGAGTCATGCAACATGGTGTAAAATTGGGACCTGGCCTATTCGTGTCCGGAAGGCGAAAATCCGGATTAACGAGGTCCGGATTAACGAGACATGACTGTATTAAAAAAATTAAAAAACTGCCTGAACTGTTTACTGTGAGAAAAAATTGCTAGAAAGGTAAACTTCGTTTTGAAACCATGGCTTGAACAGTAGTATATCCTAGGGTTGTATGTTTAGCGTGTACACCCCTGCCCCCAGTAGCGGATTAGGTAGAAATAAATTGGGCAAAAATTATGACAAACGAATAAAAATTGTGACCTGTCTATTTTATGCTCAGAATGCGTTCTAAATGTTTTTACTGGCAGCCAAGGCTTATGATTAGTTTTTGTTGGGGCTTAAGTCGGACATGGGTAAGGGGGCTCTAGGGGGGTTGACCCCATCAGGCTCTGACAACCCCCCTCAGCCGGCCGCTATCCCCCTCAGGAATTTTTTGGAAGAATTTTGTATAGAAAATTATTATAAAAATATGACTGGATTAGGTGTAAGTGAGCTCAGACTAGCTTATTTTAATGAAAAATATGCCAAAAACCTTGATTTTAGCCAAAAATCGGACTTTTAGGCTTACCACCCCCTCAGGCGCTCCAACCCCTTCAGCCCCCCTAAGGAATTGAAAATTCTATGTCCCCTCAGTCGAAATGCTAGCCCATGTCTGGCTTAATTGTATGGGCCATGTAGACATATCTTAAACCATGTGGGCTGGGCGCGGCTGGGCTGGCTCGTTGTAAGCTGCTTATCTTGAGACGCCGCACCTGGAAGGAAACAGGCGACTGGAGTAAACAAGCGTCTCGCCACATTTGCCTTGCACCGGTGCATAGCGTTGGGTTTCGAACTGCGCTCAGCTTTTGCTACTCCTGCTTTCTTTCAATTACGTGTTCCCAGAAATAACTGTCTGCCAGAGAAAACTGTTTTCTGAAAGAACGCTGCATAAAGAGCTTATCAAATAGAAAGAATTAGTTCAAAGAGAAAACTACTTCCTGAAAGAGCTACCTGAAGAGTTTACTGTCAGAAAGAATTACTTCAAAGAGAGAACTACCTATTGAAAGAGCTACCTAAAGAGTTTACTGTCAGAAAGAATTACTTCAAAGAGAAAACTACTTATTGAAAGAGCTACCTACAATGTAAAGAGTTTACTGTCAGAAAGAATTACTTCAAAGAGAAAACTACTTTTTGAAAGAGTTTACTGTCAGAAAGAATTACTTCAAAGAGAAAACTACTTATTGAAAGAGCTACCTAAAGAGTTTACTGTTAGAAAGAATTACTTCAAAGGGAAAACTACTTATTGAAAGAGCTACTAAAGAGTTTACTGTCAGAAAGAATTACTTCAAAGAGAAAACTGCTTATTGAAAGAGCTACCTAAAGAGTTTACTGTCAGAAAGAATTACTTCAAAGAGAAAACTGCTTATTGAAAGAGCTATCTAAAGAGCTCCCATACTGTTTGTCGCTTATGTCAACTCGGTGCTCTGCTCGAGACTGTCCAGCAATGCCAGACTCATCGGCTATGCAGATGACTTAGCCTATGTGTGCCCTCTTCACAAATCGAGCTCAGAGCAAGACATTCGGGATGATATCAACGTGATCGCTGACGCATTTCGTAATCTAGGGCTGGCCCTCAATGCCCAGAAGACCAAGTACATGCTTTTTTCTGTTAGTCCAGGTAATGAGAATGAGCCAGAAATTGTGCCACCTTTGTGCATTGGAAGTAGTGAGATTGCATGTGTGCGAAACGTCACGTATCTTGGGGCAACTCTGGACAGTAGACTTACATTTGCCGCCCATACCAATCAAAAGGTCGCCGCCGCTAAGTCTACTCTAGGGGCGCTCAGTCGTGTGCTGAAAAACCGGTTTCCCGCTGTTGTGCGCGCTGTTTATAAGCAAGTCATTCTTCCTAGTCTACTCTACTCCTGTTGCGCTATCTATCCTATTAATGTCACAGAGCGTATGAGGCTTGAGCGAGTCCAATCGTATGCAGCAAAGCTAGCTCTTAACCGGTTCGATTTACCCTACGAAGAAATGCTGCGCTTGTTAAAGTGGAAACCAATTTGTCGTGTTGTGGCGGAGCGAAAATGTGTCTTGTTGTACAAATACATTAACCAGGTTCGTTTTTTGCCTGAGGGAGTAGTCAACTTTCGTGAACGAATGCGTGCCTTGAGAAGTAGCCAGAATGTTTTAGTTCAGGTGCCACGATTTCGTCTTGTTCGTTCATGCAGAAGCTTTATTTGCGAGACATCAAAGTTGTGGAACCTGTTGGGAAGTTACTCTAGCTATTCGTTGGATGATTTTATTAATTTTGTCAAGTCTGAACGCTTTCTTGAATTTGCTCCGACCATGAATATTCGAAATGTGTAGTAGTATCTTGCTGTATTTTAATTTTAATGTTATGATAGGACAAGGGAATGTGCATAGTCTAGTCAAAGGATGTCGTATCTCCTGCTCTCTGCAGTTTCTTCATCCTGTTCGGTACATTATAGCATGTGTCGGATAAACGTTATCAATCAAAAGCTTACTGTCAGAAAGAATTACTTCAAAGAGAAAACTACGTATTGAAAGAGCTACCTGAAGAGTTGCTGTCAAAAAGAATTACTTCGAAGAGAAAACTGCTTATTGAAAGAGCTACCTAAAGAGTTTACTGTCAGAAAGAATTACTTCAAAGAGAAAACTACTTATTGAAAGAGCTACCTAAAGAGTTTACTGTCAGAAAGAATTACTTCAAAGGGAAAACTGCTTTTTGTTAAGACCTATGTAACTAAAGTGTTTACACTCAGAATAATTTGCTTGAAACAAATTCCTTTTCAATGCAAGAGCTTGCCTTTAGAGCAGAATTGCTTGAATGAGAAAACTGCTTTGTTGAAAGGTTTTCCTAAGGAGTGTTAGAACTGCTTGAAAGAGAAAACTTCTTTCTTGAAAGGTTTATGTACCTAAAGAGTGCCAGAATTCTTTGGAACCGATAGCTGCAGATTTGCCTAAAGAGTACCACAACTTGGATTGGAAGGAGTACCACAACTTGGATTGGAAGGGAAAATTCCTGTTTTTGAAAGATTTGCCCAAAGAGTGCCAGAGTTCTTTGGAAGCGAAAGCTGCTTTTGGAAGATTTCCCTAAAGAGTGCTAGAATTCTTTGGAAGAGAAAGCTGCTTTTTGAAAGATTTGCCTAAAGAATTCCAGAATTCATTGGAAGAGAAAGCTGCTTTTTAAAAGATTTGCCTAAAGAGTTCCATAATTCTTTGGAAGAGAAAGCTGCTTTTTGAAAGATTTGCCTAAAGAGTTTCATAATTGTTTGGAAGAGAAAGCTGCTTTTTGAAAGATTTGCCTAAAGAGTTCCATAAATATTTGGAAGAGAAGGCTGCTTTTTGAAAGATTTGCCTAAAGAGCGCCAGAATTCTTTCGAAGAGAAAGCCCCACATTCTGAAAGATTTGCCTGAAGAGCGCCGGAATTATTTGGAAGAGAAAGCTGCTTTTGAAAGATTTGCCTAAAGAGTGCTAGAATTCTTTGGATTGGAAGGGAAAATTCCTGTTTTTGAAAGATATGCCTAAAGAGTGCCAGAGTTCTTTGGAAGCCAAAGCTACTTTTGGAAGATTTGCCTAAATAAAGAGTGCTAGAATTCTTTGGAAGAGAAAGCTGCTTTTTGAAAGATTTGCCTAAAGAGTTCCATAATTCTTCGGAAGAGAAAGCTGCTTTTTGAAAGATTTGCCTAAAAACTGGCAGAATTCTTTGGATTGGACGGGAAAATTCCTGTTTTTGAAAGATTTCCCTAAAGAGTGTCAGAATTCTTTGGAAGCGAAAGCTGCTTTTTCAAAGATTTGCCTAAAGATTGCAGAATTCTTTGGAAGGAAAGCTCTATTTTGAAAGATTTGTCTAAAGCGTGCCAGAATTCATTGGAAGAGAAAGCTGCTTTTTAAAAGATTTGCCTAAAGAGTTCCATAATTCTTTGGAAGAGAAAGCTGCTTTTTGAAAGATTTGCCTAAAACTGGCAGAATTCTTTGGATTGGACGGGAAAATTCCTGTTTTTGAAAGATTTCCCTAAAGAGTGTCAGAATTCTTTGGAAGCGAAAGCTGCTTTTTCAAAGATTTGCTTAAAGAGTGCCTGAATTCTTTGGAAGCGAAAGCTGCTTTTTCAAAGATTTGCCTAAAGAGTGTTAGAATTCTTTGGATTGGAAGGGAAAATTACTGTTTTTGAAAGGTTTGCCTGAAGAATGTAGAATTCTTTGGAAGGGAAGGCTGCATTCTGAAAGATTTGCCTAAAGAGTGCCAGTATTCTTTGATAGCGAAAGCTGCTTTTTGAAGGATTTGCCTAAAGAGTGCCAGAATTATTTGGAAGAGAAAGCTGCTTTTTGAAAAATTTGCCTAAAGAGCGCCAGAATTCTTTGGAAGCGAAAGCCGCATTCTGAAAGATTTGCCTGAAGAGTGCCAGACATATTTGGAAGAGAAAGCTTCTTTTTGAAAGATTTGCCTAAAGAGTGCCAGTATTCTTTGGAAGCGAAAGCTGCTTTTTGAAGGATTTGCCTAAAGAGTGCCAGAATTCTTTGGAAGCGAAAGCTGGTTTTTGAAAAATTTGCCTAAAGAGTGTCAGATTTTTTTGTATTGGAAGAAAAATTGCTGCTTTTGAAAGATTTTCCAACACATTTGCCTAAAGAGTGCCAGAATTCTTTGAAATGGAAGGCAAAATTGCTGTTTTTGAAAGTTTGCCTAAAGAGTATCAGAAATTCAAGAAAACTGCTTTTTGAAGGATTTGCCTACAGTGTCAGAAGGGAAAATTACTGTTTTTAAAAGATTTTGCTAAAGAGTGTCAGGATTTCTTGAAAATGAAAACTGCTTGTTATTTGAATGATTTGCGTAAGAGTGTCAGGAGAATTTCTTAAAAGTAAAACTGCTTTTTTGACAGATTTGCGTTAGAGTGCCATAATTGCTTGATAGAGAGAACTGCTTTAAACAAGGTACACAAAGCGTTTTCTGTCACAACGAATTTGTACAGAACAGTGCAATTTACTCTACTGGAAAGCCTACACCATGCAACGCACAGTACACAGAAGCAAGAGAGCCTCTGAAAGAATTATCTGAAGAGCTTACTATCAGCAAGACTTGTTTGAAAGAGAAAACTGCATCTGAAAGAATTGCACAACCACTTTCTTCAAATAAAAGTTTACTGACGTTTTCCTCTGCTGCCGGTCTAATTTTGTAAAAAATTTCCAAAAAAAATCTGTCTCTGCCTCTAAAACTGAGAGTTTTATACACTGAAGTACAAACTATCTAAAGTTTTATACACTCATTTTGAAGAACCGTCTTGTTTTATCTATACTGTACTTGCATTTTAGCTGAATTGTGTCTAATACCGCCTTTGAAATGAGACCGAAAACTAAATAGTCGATCTGCTCAAACTAAAGCCGGATGTAAATTGCGCGTTTCCTTTTCGGACAACCTGTCATAAGCAGGCCTCACAGATAGGAGAAACCTAGTTTTAGCTGTTTTGGGGTAAACCCTCCGTCCATCTCTAGCTGACCGATTGAAATTACCTGCAGTAGAAGCAAGGCGTCCTGAGTCAAATCTTTTACGAGTGTAGTGTTGTGCTGGAGCATTAGAGGAGGCCAATTGGGGAAACTGGCTTTATAGTCGGGCAGTTGCGTCACGCCCGGCCACGTCTGTTCGGTGGGCGTGCCCAGCACTCGAAAGATCCGAAACAGCTGGTCGATCTCCGAATCGCCCGGAAATAGCGGACACTTGGTAGCCTGAAGCAAACTCAAGAGATGAAACAATGTCGCAACTGCCAATACCCAGCCCAATATCATACACAGAAAAATCCCAGCTGGGCCTGGAGGTCGTCTCTGGGCCTCCGAACAGCGCCTTAAAAAGCGAAACATTTTCCCTCCGGGGAGGGAAAGGACCTGATGTACATTATGCCCTAGTCATATTCGAAGGAGGCCAAGAAAAAATATTAGTAATCGTTTAAAAAGGGGTGATTTCCAAAGGTGTTTTAAACGCAGTTTCACCAGAAATCATAACCTTCATTAGAGCAGCGTACCATTTCGGCGAAAATGCAGCCCAAACTCCACATGTCAACTGCAGGCGTGTAGAAGCGAGAACCCAGAAGAATTTCCGGAGCACGATACCACAGAGTTACCACCTAAAAACAATGAAGATCTATGTGCAACCATTATGAGAAGCTTACACGGAACACTGTAACAAGAGGGCCTGCCCTGCCCGCACCAACTTGGCCCAGACACCCAGGTCGGGATACCACCACCAGTTTTCAGGCAACTATTTTCGGAGCAATGTTTCATAGCTTCTTAGAATTCCATAACTCCTAGAGTAGAAGAATTTCTAACTTTCCTCGAGACGATTTTCCCGACTCTCTCGGATTTTTTGGCAATTTATTGTAACTTTTTGTCCTTTCGGACTAGGAGTAGCTAACTGCTATAGAGTAGGAAGAGACACGAGGTCCGGCAGCCTCCTTAACAACAATCCTCCCCTTTGCTGTCGGTGTGTGGAAGGTAGTAATTTTTTCGGCAAATGTTTACAATTTTTTACAATCTCAGACTAAAAATTGCTTAAATCGTCTGTAAAACAACAGCACTTTCTTCAGCTGTAATTAATCGAGTCGAAATTAGCAATTTTTGACCGTTTTTATCCCAGTTTGAGCGTTTTCAAGTACTAAACTATATCCCCTAGAATTTGAGCTCGGACCTCGAGCCGCCCCTCCCCATCAGCCTACATGTAGTAGCCTACCTCGTGTGTGTAGCACCTCATAGGCAGGTTGAAACAGCGCGCCAGTCCAAAGTCAGCCAGCTTTATGATTCCTTCACGATTAATGAGCAGATTCTGAGGCTTCAAATCTCGGTGCAACACTCTGTGCGAGTGACAATAGGCCAGACCCTGACTCAACTGCCACATGAAGCTCTACAAAACTGCACTCTCACCCTCTCTATACATGTAACAGAGGGTTTGCCCCTACCGCCCTACCCCAGCGGCAAAGCCCAAGCCTAGGGGACCTCTCAAAAAAGTCTTCGACCCACCACATACGATTTTTCAGTGCGCAATTTGTGGGGCCTTTCTTCTACTCTTTCAGACACGAAAGTTGCAAAAACTGCCATTGAACCAGGTATTTTTCGCTGCATATTATTCTCAGCAACCAGTCCGCCGAATTTGGCCTTTTCAACCACCAGCGGCTGATAAACCCCCAGATCCCTTTGCGGCGGCTGACCTCTTCCATTAATGTTTTCAACAAGGCCACAAACCGGAGACTACAACAACGTACACGAATGAAGATTCCCAACACATGGCTCTCCACAACAGCTTTGTTATGCTTACAGTTTTTGAAAGGCTGACTAAGCTAAGCTCTCCGTTGCTATACAGGCTAACCAAATTCGTGACTGACAACTGAACCACAGTTGTCACTCGATAATGATAGGCCAATGCAACGTACTGAATTATTCAGTAAAGAGCAAATCATACGTGAGCCACGAAAAACGAAGTGGCGGCCTGAAATCGGTACGGGGGTAGGATTATTTCCCAAAAAAAGGCAAAAAATCGCTGTAATATTGCCAATTTAACGGGGCAAAGGTGTACACTTACTTTGACCAGAGCTTCCGGCACTCTGTTGCCCTTACACTTCTCCATAAATCGTTTCAGATCCATGTCAAGAAATTCGAAGACCAAGTAGAGGCGGTTTATCGCGTGCACCACATCGAATAACCTAAAACTTCCTAGACACTAAATCTGTACCAGCGAAGAGAATGTGTTTTTGAAAATCGCCTAGCAAATCAGGGCAAAAGTTGGAAAAATCTACTAATATGCAAGTCTAATTAGTACAAAATTCTTTTACACCAGCAAACAATTTATCTAGCAATGGCCACCAGTAGGAAATTTCTTCACCCATCGCACTAAGGTAAAAACTGTGTTTTGACAACCATTTTCTTAAGATCACTAATTTTGTTCCGGAAGTATACTTTGTTTGTTGTCCGTTTGAGTGTTTAGTATTTTACTGCAGTCTCTATAGAATGGAACTTCGATCATTTTTATGTTTAAATTTTCAGCAATCATGCCTTTCTTACCATACATGTAACAGGTCATCCGCCGATGGGGGGAGGGGGGGTTGGGGGGGTCTGGCGCCGGCCGGCCGGGGGGGGGGGTCTGAGCCAAAATTTTGCGGGAGGGGGGTGGGCACTAAAAAACGCTCAAAAATCGAGAAAAATCGCAATTTTTGGCTGAAAATTGCCAAAAATCGCTAATTTGGGCTGAAATACAGCTAAAAAGTGCTGTTTTGCAGGCGATTTTGGCAATTTTTGTGTGTGAAAGCGTAAAAAATTGCAAAAATTTGCTCGAAAATTTACTTGCCAGAAAAATCGGAGGGGGGTCGGTGAAATCGTCTCGGGGGGGGGGGCCATCCGGGGGGGGGGTCTGGCCTAAGTCGGGTGGGGGGCAGACCCCCCAGACCCCCCTGTTACATGTATGTTTCTTCCCACCTGAAATTGCAATTTTTCAAATCTAACTTGAAAAAGTTCCGGTTCTGGTCGAAAGTTTAGTACCGGTCGATAGCTAGTGAAGCGAGGAGGGCTGACCGTAATTGGTGGTTAGCTGTGGGGTGAGCAAATGACTGACATGTATGAATGAGGATGGGAATTTGGTTAAAAACGGTTTTTGGGCATTTTTACACAAACTACTAGAAGCACGTAGTGCCATGAGATAAATAAGTTAGTTGTATGCCTGGAGCAAGCGAGCGATGATAGGCTAGACTCACTTGACTATGTTGGTGTGGTCCAGTTCTTTCAGCAAACCGATTTCTCGAAGTGCCGTACTCGGTACACCCTCACTGTCCCTGAAATTATGCAGACTTTCTTCTTAACTGTAAATTAAAGTCTGTTCAACAAATAAGCGACCTGGCGGTTTTTGGCGAATAACTTTTTAGGAGGCCTCTAAGCCAATTGGGCATCATGACCAAACTTGTGTCAAGTTCCGGTCAGGAGTGGAGCCTAATCTACGCTACGAATACTTTGAACACTAATTAGCATTACAGAAAAATCAGCTTTTTTCCCCAATTGCGACGAAAATACCGTACAGTGCTGTTTATAGTACCCGGGTACTATATGGCACTTAGGGTTTAGCGAAAATAAAATTGAATCCATTTATAGTACCAGGGTACTATATATGGCACCTACGAAATCTGCTCTACAAGAAACTAACAATTGTATGTGAAGTTCTTGGCTCAAATTACCGATTTGATATAAAAATAGGTTATGTACATACATCAGAACCTCTATGATTGCATTATCTACTGTTTTTCTTCATACAAACAAGGTTTACCACCAAAAATACTGTACTTTTTGCACGTTTTGTATTTATAACAGCTTATTTTATTTCAAAATAAAAATCTGTCTCCATTTATAGTACCCCGGGTACTATAAATGGCACTAAGTGCCGTTTATAGTATCCCAGGTACTATAAATAGGGGGTACTATAAACAGCACTATACGGTAAGCAGACTGCAGAATTCGATTCTTCGGCGACTCCAATGATGCTTTTTTACGTTTCTAGGTCAAACCGTTCCGGAAATACAGCCTGTCAGAGCTTGGAAAATTGCGAAAATTTCACATCGGTATCATGATCAGCCAAGCTACTACCTTCTTCGGTGGCTGATATAGGCAATAAGAAAAGCACAGAAAGTTAGCAACTGACCCATCTAAAGCGATCTTCTTCAGTGCCACGTACTGGCTGCTGTGCTTGTGCTGAGCTTTGTAGACCACTCCATACGTACCCTCTCCTATCTTGTCAAGGTTACGGTAATTTTCCATCATCACCTAAAATCTACCCGATTCGTCAAAAACATACAACCTTTGCAGATTTTTTTACTGTAGCAACCGCAACTCAACCGATTTGAATCAATTCTATTTTAAATCAAACACAAATAATTTCTTAAAAGATGCTGCCATACAGGAGCTACAACCCTCAAGGTTGAGTCGGCAGAGATTTTCGGGCTCATTTTCTGGTGTCTGACAGGCTCTATTCAAACGATTATTCGTTACTTAAGCTAGGATCCCGACTCGCATATGGTTTTGTAGCTGTTCCAATGGCCTTTCATATTCTGCTACTCCCGTTTCAGCATCGAGGCTGATTAGCAATATATTCACCGAAAACTACGAAGTACCCGCAAAATGTCACTCCGATTTTCCTTCGAAATATCTTTATAACTTTTTGTGCAAAGGTTATGCCAAGCTAACGCTTTAACAAAAGTTAGGCATGAGTTGGTGGGGTATTTTTATATTTGGAAAACAGGCCCTCCAGAGCATGCCCTACACTGATGCGTCTCTAGGGATATTTTTATATTTGGAAAACAGGCCCTCTGGAGCGTGCCCTATACTGATACGTCCCCATAGGGGTATTTTATATTTAGAAAACAGGCCCTCCACAGCGTGCCTATACTGATGCGTCTCTAGGAATGCTTATACATATATTTGGCAAAACAGGCCCCCCCGGGGGCGTGTTCTATGCTGATGTAGTGATCACTAGACTCGACAGGCCAAGTGCTTTCAAACGATATACAGGGTGATTCACCTATCCGGTTTCGCAAGCTCAGAACTTCTTTGTTTGTTGACCGAATCAGCTGATTTTTTAATATGATGTGTGGACACACTTCGAATTTTATTGTTTCAGATTTCAACAAATTCCATGCACTACATAACTAGTTATAAACTTCAATGTGATGGTCACTGTTTTCAATCACTTTCTGCAGCCGCTGGTGGTATTCCACCCTCCACGCTGGTTGGTGGACGCTTTTTCGAGTTTTGTTGGACACACTGCCCTCTTCGATAAGCCATTCATGCCACCAGCGGATGCTGGTATCTCTTAGAGGCTCGCGTTCTATCCCAATTTGCAGGCGGGACAGTCTCAGTGCTTTTGGTCCACTCAAAGTGTACCGCGCATTTTAGACGTTCCTTCACCGAAAAAGCTATCACAACTGCTAACAACGTAGGTTTGTGTTGAAAAGTGAATAAAGCGTCAACCCACTATGGTTTAAGAATCTTTTCAACACTCAAACACTAGCCTAATCGCGCACAAGCCAAATGTATTTAGCGCCAATGCTGGAAATTTCAGTTCGCGGTAGAATTGCCCGTTTTCAGGCATTTCGTGATGAAATAAGCTGAAATTTTAAACAATAAAATTCGAAGTATATCCACATATCATATCCAAAAATCAGCCGGTTCGGCCCTCAAACAAAAAAGTTCTGAGCTTGCGAAATCGGGGATATGTGAATGACCCTGTATAACATGACCATATTTGAACGATTTTAAAATCTTTGGAATTTTGTCAAAAATAATCGATATTCATCGATAAAACTACTTAATTTATAATTAACTATGATAATCCGATCCGATTTTACGGGGTCTTACGGCCTACGATTTTTATATTTGGAAAACGCCCTCCTGAGCGTGCCTATACTACTGATGCCTCCCCTAGGGATATTTTTATTAGAGTGCGAACCGGTGTTGGTTTTTTTTTTGGAATACTAATTAGGACTTATAAAAATCGCGGTTGAACTGAAAAACTGACATGAAAAAATCGAAAAGATTGACTGATGATTACAGTAGGTATAGAAAGCCGTTTTTGCGTTAATAAACTAAAGGTTAAGAATGTCTCATACTGTCCACTTTTCTAAGTAGTACACCAGTAATTAGTGCAATTTCTACCAACCCCCCTCAGCCCTCCTTTGCCCATGTCTGCTCCTGAGCGTGCCTATACTGATGCCTCCCCTGGCGATCCTGTATTTTTGTCCCCCCTGGGCACCACCCATGCACATGCATGAAAACAGGCCCTCCTGAGCGTACCTACATATACTGATGTCTCCCCTAGGGGTATTTCTATATTTGGGAAACAAACCCTCTTGAGCGTGCCTATACTGATGCCTCCCCTAGGGATATCTCTATATTTGGAAAACAGGCCCTGCTGAGCGTGCCTATACTGATGCCTCCTCTAGGGATATTTTTATATTTGGAAAACAGGCCATCCGGAGCGTGCCTATACTGATGCGTCTCTAGGGGTACTTTTACATTTGGCAAAACTAGAGTTGTAAAAAAAAATTTTTTTTGAAAGCCAAAAAAAGCTTTTTTTTATGAAAATTTTCATTTCGAAATTTTTTTTTCAAAATTTTTTCCTAGCATGAGATATAGCTTGTAGGAGATGCAAGGATGCATCAGAAGCAACTTTAAATACAAAAGCTGATACTTTGGTTCAAACATAGTGTTACAGCCTGAGAGTCGATATTCTACCTGCAGCATTGCTCACAGAGTGGCTGCTGCCCTTCAAAACCTATTTTTAGGCTTAGAATAGGCAAGAAATTGATAGAACTGCACTGCTAATGTATATCTGAGGCTAAATTCAGCGATTTTTCCCCAAAATTTCCATACTGTGAATAAAATAAAAAATTTTCAAAATGGGCCTTCAAAAAAAAGCCTTTTTTTAAAAAAAAGAGCCTAACAACACTAGGCAAAACAGGCCCCCCAGGGCGTGCCCTATGCTGATATAGTGATCATTAGACTCGTCAGGCGAAGGGCTTTCAAATGATATTATATGACATGACCATTTTGAACGATTTAGAAATTTAGCCAAAAAATATCAATTATTAATTTATCGGTAAAACTTGATAATTTGAATTACTGTATTTTGGTTGGACAGATTTGCATCAGTTCAAGTTAGTGAAATGCAAACCGAAAATACGTTGATTTTATTTAAAAGCAAAATTGCAGGTTTCTGTTTCTCAACATTTTACAAGTAGGCTACTTGTAATATGTATCGATCGGGTATCACATTTTCCATTTCTAGGAAGCCAAAAAACTGTCACATAAAGGTAGAGTTTTGTGTTTTTTCTTCAACCGACATGGCTTACAAAACCAAAACAAAGTACTGGCACCTTCAATTCAAAAGCACGACAATGACATGATTTTACTGCAAAAATCTTGCTGATTCAGTTTTAACAACTTTACGGTATAAAATATACCGTATACCGCATAATAGCGTATAGGGTAAACCGGGGTAACTTTGAACAGGGGGGGCAACTTTGAACAGGCGTGAGTTTTGCGCGTTTTTTGCGCCGCATGGCGCTCGCGGTTCGCTTTTTGGCCTATGGTTGCGCTAGTTTATCGCCAAAGGCTCCAGGCTACACGACCCTACCAAATAGTAAGGGATCTGTTGCTGTTTGCCAGTGCTATGTTGCTTGAAAATATCGGTACCTTAACGGCCGAAAACTTTACGACGAGAAAACTTTAGGTTCCAATGTCCCAAAGTAGTCAAGTTTTATACTGTTTTGCTCCCCAGACCATTCTCTTTCTAATAGTGTGCTTATCCTCTAGCTATTTCATACTGAACTTTTTCTATGCTGCGAAGAAGAGAAGGGGCTACTTTGAACACCCTTATAAATCTGATTTCCTTGTCTTCTCTGCATATTCTCGCCTCTTGTGGTTAAGGGGTTTGGTGGTTACCACTCAGATGGAAACGTTAACCCCCTCGCCCCTCCCTACATTACACCCAAAGGAAAAAAGTTAGGAAGACCTTCCCGGCCCAACATACAAATATTAGTAGCGGCTCCACTCGAGTACAACTCTCCACACCACTCCAGTCTAACAAACTAGCTTAGGAATCACTAATTCAAGCTTAAAATTCGCTTAGAATGCCTTTTGTAACTGAATTTCGTGTTTCCGCTGCTGTCATTTAAGAGAAATCGGTGTTTTTAGAGACCTTTTCTGTTGTATTTTGTTTGTTTTTAGCTGAAAAACGCTATTTTTCAGCTTAAATTAGCGATTTTTAGCCTATAAAACGTGCAAAAAACCCATTTTCAAGCGTTTTTTCAGATTTTTGAAATTTTGTACAAGTTTCTTGAGAAAACCGCCCCTGAACGCCCTCGAGACGGAAGCCCCCTTACCTCCTCCCTCAGGCCGGCCCGGACGTATTACATGTATGCCCCTTTGCCAATCTTATCTGACTGAATTAATTTTAAACACGGTGTTCAAAGTAGCCCCACATCGGGGGCTACTTTGAACACCCATGTGTTTTTTAAAAAAAACCTGGTCACACTCATCTTTGGTTGAGCGTACAACATTCTATCTGACATCATTTTGAAGAGCACACTTCAAGCTTTCGATTGCATTAAAAATGGTCATCCTAGCTTGCCTAAACACCTGAATCCGTACGCTTGAAATTTCAAAAAAACGTTATTCGTTCAATGTAGCCCCGGTTTACCCTACAGGTCCAATCCCTATTCCTAATTTCAATCCCCAGCTACACCTGATCCGATTACTCTGCGGGCACTGTAAGATTTAGGTAAACTAGAGGAGTGCCGAACAGTGAGGAGAATGAATGATGATATTTAAGTTGTAAGTTATCCCTACTCCTCGTCCTCAGCCAGTGCCAGGTATTATTTAGTAATTCAGGTGACACCTACCTACCAACCTGAACACGCGTCTGACTTCTGTCAGTGTCGTCAGTCAGTCATCAAAAATGACAACTTCTCTTACGTAACGCTAGTTTGTCGATGCTGGGCGGACTTTTCTAAATGACGCAAGATCGACAATTCGGCGCCAATCACTGCGCCGTACAACGCCATGTTGCAAATAACAGTCAGACGACGATTCTTACGAAGTTGTAATGCAAAGCTCAAGCTTGTAACCTTCATGACATGGTAAATTTGTGTTTATTAGATGTTTTTACCAGCTAAAATAGCTTTGGGCCTTTGATGTGTATAAAGCATTTAAGATCTTGGCAATGCTACATATAAGGTAGCCCGCATAGTCAATGGAAGCGTTTCTTAACTTAACCTACGTCATCGACTAGAAGTTATTTAAGAACATTGTGAAATAGGCTCAACCACAGTCGTAATCCGTTTACATCGCTGGTTTAGATCGGCGTTCTTGCAGGCAAGTTAGAAACTGTTTGAACACACGCTTAACAGCAGCAGCACGGCCGACTATCAGTTTATAAGAGAATCTTGGCAGTCGCACATGTACTGGTTCTCGCAAACACCACAGTTAATGTAGCAGCAGTACGTAGATCTAGAAGTAAACAAACGGTATATGTTATAACGGTGTCAAAGAAACCCTTTTTAAATAGAAATAAATGGTGTTAGAATTTATTTCTATTTAAAATTCAAAAATTTTCAACCTCATTAACTCCCGATATTTTTCGATGTCTTGAGTAAGACCCCCCTTAAAGAACTACGTACGACGTTTTTGGCTTAACCCCCGGGGCTAAATTTGCTACTCTATGTTCAGTATCGGAAAACTACTGTACGTTCAGGACGATTCGGGGGGCTAGGCTAATAAATATAAATTAGCTATATGTACGTACCTACGTATTCACTGTAGATTGCAGCTAGCGAGTAAGTTTACCTACCTAAAATCTGACAACACCTAAGCATCTCAGCAGACTAAATACTGTCTGACGCTATTAGCAGCAGAGTTGGTTAGAGCCAGAGATAAACAAACGTCTCTCACCAAACCCAAACCACAGGACACCGCAGAATCAGACCTTACCTATCTACATACTCTACTTGCGTTGCGCTGCGCACACCTGTTCCTACCTACTTACTTACTACCAAGAATGTATAAGGGAAGAATGTTCCACTGCGCGGCCGGCCGCTGGCAGAGCGTGGCCATGCGCTGCAACAAAATTTCGGGAGGGTGACCGTTCGGTCCCGAAAAACTCTTAGGCGCCGTATTGCAATCGAACCCGATTTTGGCTGCTTGTGACAGCTCTTTATCGTATCACGATTATTGAGAGCGAAGATTAAGCAAGAAAGCTAAAACAAGTTGAGGGAAATGTACAATAATAACATTTCATTTTGTTTGTTACTCAGCCACTAGGGATCGTCCCTCCTAAAACGAGTTTCTTCTAAAAACATGGTGTTTCTTCTTGCGCCTGCAAAGAAAATGTATCGCACGATTTGAGCGGTAGGTGTCCTCCTTTCTTAACGCCGTTTCCCCCTCGTTCCTGGCTGCTATACAATTGAAAGTTTGCGTAAACACACAGACTCGTCTGTATCGTCTTTTTTCGACATACTCCAACAGCGATTTCTTTTTCTCGGAGTGGATGGACGCAAATCATTATTAATGAAATGGTTCTACTAAATCAGTTGAAAGCTACGTATAGCCTTTTCTGATTTTTGGATCTGAGTTACATGCTTGTAAACATACATGGGCCGGAAAAATCCGGAGGGGGGGGGGTGGGGGGGTTGAGACCTCGTTGGAAAGGTTGAAAAGGCCAAAAAACGCCTATTTTGCCTTAAATAAGCGAAATTTTCTTCCTCCGGGAGGGGGGGGGTGGAAGGCCGAGGGGGTGGTATGGACGGCCGAGGGGGGGGGGGGTATGGCCGACCGAGGGGGAGGGGTATACCCCCCCTTACCCCCCCCGGCCCATGTATGCTTGTAAAGTCAACCATAGTATAAAAGAAGCAAGCAAGGAAAATGCACAAAATTTTGGTTATGTGTATGTTTTATGCATTAGTTTGGCCATCAGTAACGCACACCAGTACCTATATACTAGTAGAGCTAGTATGTTAAATACATGTTTCTATGAGTTGTTCAGCCGGATATCAGCTGATTATTTCAGAGAGAACTCTGCTGAATTTGTTAAAAACTCTCGCGAGCGGCCAAAATTGGGTTCGCTTGCAATACGGCGCCTAAGAGTTTTTCGGGAGGGAGACCGAAATTTGGTCACCCTCCCGAGATTTTGTTGCAGCCCATGGCCACGCTGCTGCAAGCGGCCGGCCGCGCAGTGGAACATTCTTCCCTTATACATCATATTATTGCCACTAGGTACACACATACCTACCTACGGCGCCATGTCTTTTATTTAGTCGTCCATAATGCCAACTAAATAAACCAATCTGCCTTATCAAACAGAAAAGCCATATAAAGTATTTTGTTTGTATTATACATCAAAATATAAAAAAACAACTTTAAAATTGCACTTTCAGAAATAATATTCAAATTTAATTATCAGCTACCGTAGTTTTTGCGTTTGATGTTCACGAAAGGCTAGTTTTACTCGGTATACGGTACGCCCAGCATCGACAAACTAGCGTTACGTACTTCTCTTCCACTACATTATTTCTTACAGTCTGCCAATGCCCATGCCCATCATCATACCAATTGTTCGGGAAACAACGAAATAAGGATCGAAAGAAAATAGTCAGCAGAACAAACAAGAATTTTAAAACATAGATAGGTATGCACGCGAGGTGCGTTGCGTCGTCTACGCGACGATAGTTATACAAAATGTTTAGGAGCCTATTTCCGCATAAAATAGAGTAAAAATAGAATGAACAGCGCCCCGTGGACGCGACGATAGTTATACAAAATGTTTAGGAGGCTATTTCCGCATAAAATAGAGTAAAAATAGAATGAACAACGCACAGTGGAAAAAACCGCTCTGTTTGCAAATTATTGGTGTGAAATTAAAGTGGGCAGAAAATTGAAATAAAAGGAAGCGAATTTTGCATCAAATACAAACTCCCTTTTTTATAAAATTTGGTTCCCTGGCCGGGTCGACCAGAGCAGAAAATTGAGAAATTAAATTAAAATTAACTCTTTAACACAGAACGTCCAGGCGGCGTTCAGTGACTTCGCGTGTTGTGTGACCTACAGATTAACACTCTCCACATCAACTGCCGATTTTCGTTCGGCTCTCAGCTGCAGTTTGTTGACGGGCTTGCAGACGTCTGGCTGCGTCATAATGTGTTCTCTCTGCAAAACAAATGTTAGGTTTGACATTCTTATTATTTACTGACCCTACAGTACTACACGTGCTTCACTGCTGATTTTGGATCTCTTTCCTCTGCCACTATCAGTTCTGCAACAGTCTTCCGGGTGCTTTTCTTTACTCTCCGGTGACGCGGCTCAATGTGGTGACTGTAGGGCTAACCAAGCCGTTACCGACACGGGTCCGAAAGACACGCATGAAGAAGCAACACAATTGTCAGCGGTGGGGATGGGCCGTTTTACGGCCACTAAAAACCTACCCCGACAAAATCTACTAAAATCAGTGTCATAGAGAGCGTTGCAGAAATCGCGCGCGGACCGTAAATTACTATTTCGTTTGGTAAGGAGTAGAGTGCGAAAAATACCTAAAAATCCCAATACCCCAATACCCAATCCCAATTAGAGATGCAACCGTAAAGAAAAATACCGGATAGCGGATAGTTTTTCAGAATACCGGATACCGGATACATACTTGATACATACTAAACTTGAAAAATAAATCGCCTGATGATGATGGTTATTGCCTCGTATGTGGCCCTTTATGGGTTCTTTACTGGTCTGTCCGGTGTTCATGTGCGTTGTAATAAACCTTTTTTTTTAAATCAACAGGGAGAAATAAATCAATTTGTCCGTGGATTATTTTGTACACCATTACAAGGTCAGCAAACCACAGTATCGTTTAGCGAGCATCCTCACGTCGGCGCCGGTGCGCAGTGGCGTATCCAGGATTTTGGAAAGGGAGGGGGTGTAAAATTTTGAAAGTGCCTGGTTGGGCCGCTGCCCAACCAGGGTAAGAAAATTTAGCAAAGTTAGCCTTCAAAAACGCGTTTAAAATGCATTCCAAGCTTAAAATTAACAGAAATTACAAGTTTTAGTAGTTTATAATGGCCTGATTGGACTTTTGCCCGACCAGGGCGAGAAAATTTTGATGCCGTCCCCAGCTTTCCACTACAATTGGGCACGTCCAAAATAGAACAAAATGCAGACTGGTGCTCTTTAACGCCTTTAGATTACGTTGACAGTGCACTCTCGCAACTTTGCGGACCGCCTCTGGCTCTCGCAGGATTTGCGATGATCGCAAGGATTTGCGAGAGCGCCATTTTTTCATGCAACGGTCAATACCTGCGATGGCCAACTTGCGAGACAATTGCCAGAGCAGCGGCCAGTTACGAGTGTGCAGAACCCTATCCAAATTCTACCGTGTTCGCGCTCAACGGCCATGCAGGGAGAGCGGAGCGTTCGCGTCGGGACCCGTTCGCTGGCAGCTGGCAGGCAAACCAACATGGCCTCACTGACCGGCCAATAAGAACCGAGGAACGAGGAGGAGGCGCGGAGATGATTGGTCGGGGGCGGAGTTTCGGAACGCGTGAAGCTCGGTGATAGGGTGATCGTGATCCAATATGGCGCTCTCTGTATCATTTTTCTCCAACTCACCCAGTACTTTATTCTTTTTGATTTGGTAACTAGTGTGCGGCTGCGCATTAAAGACTTGTCTGTTGAACTGGATTCACAGCGCAAGCAGAGCCCGCCTAGCTTCGCCAACGCGACTCCGAGGACCGAGAACAAGCCTCCTGCAGTGAGTGCCTCGTCCTGTCGACCGCCTGTAGTGTGGTAACTTGTCGCCTTTTCACGGGTAGTCACTTAGTGCGAAATTGATACTATTTGCTACTCTTCCCGGCTCTCTACCGGCTGACTTGATCAACGGAGAGGGCGTCGACCTACGCTATTTTCTTTTCTCACCACTCTCTTCTCGGCAACACGTTTTATTTCAACTTTCAACAAAATCACCAAATTCAACTTTTTATCAAAAACCACCTCTTCTTCACCTGCCGCAGCGTCCACCGTCCAGCCCAGCTTTATTCTGTCTAACCCCAGGAACCACCAACAGTAGGGGTTATGACACGAGACTCGCAACCACTTGCGAGAGTTTCATGCAACCGGCCCTATGTATGCTATAAGCAATCTAAACACAATAACTTGCACCAATTTTATTAAGGAGCCAAATTTTATCAAAAAGGGAGTTTGTATTTTATGCCAAATCCGCTTCCTTTTATTTTTATTATTTTTAATTTTCCGCCCACTTTATTTTACACTAATATTTTGGAAATAGAACGGTTTCTCTATGGTGTGGTGTTCATTCTATTTTTACTCTATTTTATGCGGAAATTGCCACCTAAACATTTTGTATAACTATCGTCGCGTGCCCCACGGAGAAAACCGCTCTATTTCCAAATTATTAGTGTGAAAATAAAGTGGGCGGAAAATCGGAAATAAATGGAAGCGAATTTTGCATAAAATGCAAACTCCCTTTTTTTATATAAAATTTGGTTCCTTATTAGAATTGGTGCAAGTTATTGTGTTTAGATTGCTTGGCATACATACTGTTTTTGCCATGCCTTTCGTTAAGTGTTTATATGGTCATGTTTACTCAATCCTGACCTGTCCCGTTAATCTTGATTCGTCGCCTCACCATTTTTTGCTAGGAATCAAATTTTTCATGTCTTTCTAATAGTATGTTTGTGAACTCGGTTTTGATTTCTTGATCTGGGCAATATAAAGGACTATAAACCTAAGCAAGCTAGGATTAAAGAGACATGTTTCTACATCGAAACGTGAGCCTATGTAGAATTGCATGTTTGGCTGTTTTTTTGCTTGTCAATTAGCTTTACTCTACGTATTGCTAAAATTCACAATTGTCCGTGGTTATTTAGAGTGTATGCGGCAAGCGTGCAAATTCAAGATCGAACTTTAGTCATGAGTACAACCGGTAAAAATATCCGTGTGATGTCTGCAACGCACAGTTTCGAAGTCAGAGTGGACGGAGTCAACACAAAACAGCCACTCATTGACGCATCGACGCCGATGTGAAGATCCTCGGCTAAACGATACTGTGGTTTGCTGACCTTGTTTGTTAGATAGTGTACAAAATAATCCACGGACAAGTTGATTTCTTTCTCACTGTTTATTTATTTTTCAAGTTTAAGTAATCTCAACACCCGATCACTGATAATCATTGGGTTAACCCATTGGTACTGAAGAATGGTTTACTAGTAACAAACAACTAACACAATAATGGAGAGGACCGTGCACGAGAAAAACAGAAATACACACACAAAACAATACTCATTCTTCATCACTCACCTCCTGAATAAGAAATAAGATTAGTAGTTTTCAGTACATACAGACCGGGACAAGTCCATTTTTTCCATTTTTGAGCACATTCCTTTTTGGGGACAACCTTCAGAAATGAAAGGGGACAATTGTCCCCTGGAGAAAAATATTTGGAACTCCTTACCAAACGAAACAGTTAATTTACGGTCCGTGCGCGCCTTCTGCAACGCTCTCTATGACACCGATTTTAGTAGATTTTGTCGGGGTAGTTTTCTAGTGGCCGTGTAAGGGAGCGTCGGTAAATGTCTGTTCCGCCTGCCAACCCTCGCCCGGCCATCGCGTCGCGAGATGGCCGCTGGCCGGCGGAGTGTAATTAGATAGCTGACAAGCAGCAGGCAGAAGAGAATAGGCATCTGCTGGTCGCCGGCCCCTCTCTTAATCCGTCTGTTGATAATTACGCAATGCAACGGCTAAAGGCAGGGAGCTGCTATTCAGAGGGCGTCAAAGGTCAAATTACATCTTTGACAGATCCGGCCATCACTTGTTGGCCGCTGGCCGTTGGCCGGCGGAACAGAACATTTACCGACGCTCCCTAACGGCCCATCCCTACCATACAGTACATGTAACAGCTTCGGGCCGACCTGGGGGTAGGGGGTAGGAGTGTTTTAAAGCTAAAAACAAGCAAAAATGACAAAAATGGCTTCCAAAAACACAGATTTTTCTTAAATATCAGCAGTGGAAGCGCCAAATTCGGTTTCCAAAGGCTTTTCAAGCGAATTTTAGGCTAAAAGTTAGTGATTTCTGAGCCAGTTTGTTAATACTGGAGCCACTACTAGTACTGGTATTTTTTGGTCGGGGGGGGGGCCCTTAACCTGTCTCGAGGTGGTGGGGGTGAGGGGGATTTGGCCTTTTCAGCAGGGGGTAACCCCCAAACCCCCCTGGTATGATCCCCACCTTGACAATTGTGTTGTTTCTTCATGCGTGTCTTTCGGACCCGTGTCGGTAGCGGCTTGGCTAGCCCATTACGGTCACCACATTGAGCCGCGTCACCAGAGAGTAAAGAAAAGCACCCGGAAAACTGTTGCAGAACTGATAGTGGCAGAGGAAAGAGATCCAAAATCAGCACTGAAACACGTGTAGGCATACATGTCGTTGGGGGGGGTAAAGGGGGGGCCGGCCCCCCCCCAAGCCCGATTTTTCGGCAAAAGTCCCCCCCAGCGGATTTTTGGGGGGGGACCTGAAAACCCACTTTTGGATTCCAAAGTAAAGAAAATTTTAGCCCAGACAATACATTCTGCAGCACAAAATTGGGTTTTCGGCTACCATACAACCCAAAACAGGGTTTTGTAAGCCTTAGAAATCCTAAATAGGGTTTTTAGACTGCTTAGAAACCCTGATTAGGGTTTTTAGGTTACTTTTAAACCCTGATTAGGGTTTTCAGGTTACTTTTAAACCCTGATTAGGGTTTTTAGGCTGCTTTGAAACCCTGATTAGGGTTTTCAGGTTACTTTTAAACTCTGATTAGGGTTTTTAGGCTGCTTTGAAACCCTGATTAGGGTTTTCAGGTAACTCTAAAACCCTGATTAGGGTTTTTAGGTTACTTTCAAAGCCTGATTAGGGTTTTCAGGTTACTTTCAAACCCTGATTAGGGTTTTTAGGCTACTTTGAAACCCTAAACAGGGTTTTTAGGTTACTTTCAAACCCTGATTAGGGTTTTTAGGTTACTTTCAAAGCCTGATTAGGGTTTTCAGGTTACTTTCAAACCCTGATTAGGGTTTTTAGGCTACTTTGCAACCCTAAACAGGGTTTTTAGGCTACTTTGAAACCCTCATTAGGGTTTTTAGGTTACTTTCAAAGCCTGAGTAGGGTTTTCAGGTTACTTTCAAAGCCTGATTAGGGTTTTTAGGTTACTTTGAAACTCTAAACAGGGTTTTTAGGCTACTTTGAAACCCTAAACAGGGTTTTTAGGCTACTTTGAAACCCTAAACAGGGTTTTTACGCTACTTTGAAACCCTGATTAGGGTTTTCAGGTTACTTTCAAAGCCTGATTAGGGTTTTTAGGTTACTTTGAAACTCTAAACAGGGTTTTAGCACTGGCTAGAAAGCCTAGAGAGGGTTTTTAGGTTGATTAGAAACCCTAAACAGGGTTTAAGAACTGCATTCAAATCACTAAATAGGGTTTTTTAGTAATCTTATAAGTCAAAACAGGGTTTTGCGCGTGCCTCAGAATCGATATTAGGGTTCTCTGAACTATTTTTAGTCAATATAACGCATTTCAATCTGTATTTTATCGCTGAAACTCATATTCAATACGTATTTTGAGCGCAAAACAGCTTTTTAATTACATTCGTTGCTTCAATATTCGGTTTTTAAGGCATTTTTTTCAACCGGAACAGGGTTTTTAAGGCATTTTTAATGCAAAAACAGGGTTTTAAGGCTTTTTTCGGCCCAAATATGGTTTTGAAGCCATTTTTCGCCCCAGAATCCCTAAAAAAGGTCGACAAAACCCGCTTTTTACCCCAAAAAAGGTCGACAAAACCCACTTTTGGACCCCAAAAAAAGGTCGCAAAACCCACTTTGGACTTGGTCCCAAAACCCTATTTGGGATTTCAAAAAGGTCCCCCCCCACGGAAAAACCCAACGACATGTATGCGTGTAGGGTCACATCACAAGTCACAAATACGTAAGTATCAAGAAAGCCAAACCCAACATTTCTTTTACAGACTGCGTATCGGCCAGTAACGGACTGCAGACTAACGCACTTTGCCTCGCACCCAGATATCTGCAACCCTGTCAACAATCTGCAGCTGAGAGCCGAACGAAAATCGGCAGTTGATGTGGAGAGTGTTAATCTGTAGGTCACACAATACGCGAAGTCACTGAACGCCGCCTGGTAGTTCTGCGTTAGAGTTAATTTTAATTTAATTTCTAAATTTTCTGCTCTGGTCGGCCCGGCCGAGGAACAAAATTTTATCAAAAAGGGAGTTTGCGTTTGATGCAAAATTCGCTTCCATTTATTTCCGATTTTCCGCCCACTTTATTTTCACCCTAATAATTTGGAAATAGAACGGTTTTCTCCACGGTGCGCTGTTCATTCTATTTTTACTCTATTTTATGCGGAAATAGCCTCCTAAACATTTTGTATAACTATCGTCGCGTGCGTCGTCTGGTCCGTCCGCGCGCGCGCATTTTTTGGGAGAGTGCCCGACGGCAAACCAGCAAATAAAGACAGCCTATTATGGTGTAAGAAAACTGCTCCCGAGTTGCAGATTATAATTCTACGCTTCCACTCTAACTATGCATGCTAGATTCATCTCTTCAGTTCAGCAGATTATGCTTTTATGGCCTGGACAAACGGCGCTTGTCCCCGATGCGTTAGTTAGTGTTTCGGCGCGAATTTAGAAATTTACCAAACTAATCAACAACAAGCACTCCTCTTTTCCCGAAACATGACCTACTGCTACGTACTCCTACATTGGTTTAGGGATGATGGCCAAAGCACGTTCGCGCGGTGCGGAATAGAAAATACAAAAACACAGCCAAAAAGTGGTCCAAAATGGTTTTTGCAACTTCAAGCGCAAATGCTTTTTTGTGATCCGTTATTGACAGGAGGCTGTGATGTATTTATATGAAACAGAGTGTGAGCTATCGAATAAGATGCATTTTGAATAATAATTCGGCCGTTAAATAGCATTTTCCTCTCGAAAACTGAATTCGTCGTTTTTCAATGTCCATTTTCTGCTAAAAGGAGACTTGATTCAAATTTTGTTCAGCCTGATTTAAAATCACCGCAACTCGTTACCTATAAAGCACCACTTTTTTTCTTAGCGCAGTTTGAGGCTATCGCAACAAATTGGATTCTTTCTTAACTACTGAAAATCGGCTTTTTCGTGGATTTTTTTCATGTTCGTTGTTCTTGTGAAAAAACGACAAATTCGGCGCAAGATGTTCAATCGGTTCCGTGTACAATAGACTTCAGGCTTTCAACTGATATAAGAATTGGCTTTCTGCTATTTGTCGTTAACCCCACAAACGGTGTTGAAGTTTCTGCAACCTTTAATTTTTGCCATTTCTGGCTTTTATTGTACCCAACAATTGCAACCATACTTTTTCGCATTAATTTAGCTGTGCGACGAATATTCACATCTTTATAGTAGATTTTAATCAATCAAGTTGGTTGCATCTTCGTAACTTGCGCCATAGAAAATCAGCCACCGCTGGGACGGCGACCAAGTTATAAACACTAATTTCCGCGATTTGACCCACGCGGCTGTTTTGAACCCGCATTTCTCCAATTCTTCATGAAATTAAGTGCGTTTTTTGCGTAAATAATAGCATCCGGTCATGCTTTTCCGTTTTAGCATAAATTTTTCCTTGTAGCGCCAGTTATTCAAATCTGTTGCCCATAAATAAAAATGGTACCAAGTGCGCCATACAAAAGTTCTTCGCAGACAAATGATTTTAGATCACATTATTTTTGATCTTTCATGGAATCAAGTGCGGCTTTTTGCGTAAATTATCGTATTCGGTCATGTTATCGGCGGTTTTAGCACAATGTTTTTGCTGTAGCGTGAATTTTTGAAAACCATTGGCCATACCTAATTGGTTGAAACCATACATACATGTCGTTGAAGGTCCCCCAGCAGATTTTTGGGCGCGACCTGATAGATAACCCACTTTTGGGCTCCAAAGTAAAGAAAATTTTAGCCCAGACAACAATTCTGCAGCACAAAATTGGGTTTTCGCCTAACCTAGAACTCAAAACAGGGCTTTAGCAGTGCTTAGAAACTCTAATTAGGGTTTTACGGTTAGTCTAAAACCCTAAACAGCGTTTTTATTCCTTTAGAGATGATCAAATTGGAGTAATTTGGCTGCGGTTCGGTTTCCGGGAATTAAGGCAGGGGAAAAAGGCAACCGCAGCTCCTCGCACGAAGTTGGCGTGCGGTTAGGTGTTAAAACTGGAGCTCCTCCCACTTTGGTGCACGTAATATATTAAGGGCGAGATTGCCGACAAAAAACAAGAGTCCGAACCATACAGTACATGTACAAGAGGATTGAAGGTGTATAATGATGTAAACTAGTGATCGGCGGACAATATTGTCCTAGCTACAAAATAAGCAATCTTGGAAAGATTAACCCCAGGACGGTGCTCCGTTTAATAAAGCAACAATTAAAAGAAAGGTTTGGATAAGTGAAACACTAATCCGTGCAGTCTCGGCTGTTCACACAAGTCGCATGCGCCTGTATTTATCGCATTGAGCGGTACTTTGTTGAAGCCCAAAACCAATCCCGCCCGGTTTGTCCGGTCGGCTCACCAACGACTGCTCTGCCCTACCTACCTACGCTATAAGACGAGACAAAACGTCTCTGATCTGATTACTCAACGACGCTACGGTATCACCTAACAGGGGAAACCATCGGTTACACGACGCTGCATTTCGAAAGTATCCCAATCTTTCACTTTTAATCACACACAACACACAACTAATCAGTACCGTTTGGATTGCATTCAAAATAAAAAAGACAAATATAAAGAGCATTGAATGGTTAGAGAGCAGAAAAGAAAGAGAAGTTAACTGGTTGGTGAGGTGAAAAGGTAACTGCAGAATAAAGGCAAAGCGTCTGTTTATTGAGAGGTCAACCGGTGGCCATCGGCTTTCCACTGACGCTGTTGCAGAAGTGCTTGAAGATGGGCGACTTGACGAATCGAGTGTAGTCGTCCTTGCGAATTCGCTGGTACAGCAGCTTCTGCACTCCGTCGAACAGATCCGCTGCAGCCGCGTCCAGACCTTCCTCTATCTTCTCGTGCGGTACTTGCCACAAATTCTGAAACATTTCTACTTCTAAATGTACTACAGTTAGGCACTTAACACCGTTTATGTACTGTCACCATATACTGTATAGCCATGGCTTATTCATGGAAACTTCATTTTCCCACCTTTTTCAGTCAAATGCAATAGAACAGATGTAAATGCAAGTTTTTGCTTGCTTTTCACGCATTTTCCATGCCAAAACCACCAATTTCAGTCCTCCATACACACAAGACGTTGAAACCAAAAACCACATTTACGGAAAGGTAAACCTAAAATCAGCCCAGGTGGGCTTCATTATTCGGAGACATATTTTCGGAAAAACCCGGTACTCCGAACATGAGGGTACCAAATAAGGTGACAATACCATGAACAGTGTTAAGTGCCTGACTGGATAGAGTTGTTGTGTCAGACTGTTGTACGTAAGTGAAATACAGGGTGCGTCAAAAAAAAACAACCCAGCAGATTTTTTGCTGTAGCAACCGCAAATCTCAACTCAACCTGAATGAATCCTGCTTTAAATGAAAGATAAATAAATTCTTGAACGACTGGTGTAGCCTTTATTAAGATGCGTTGCTTAGTTCCTGAGATAATTGCTTTCAAAATCAAAACAGAGATTTTGGCAGTGCACAACAGAGATTAAAACAACCCAGCAGATTTTTTACTGTAGCAGCCGCAAATCTCAACCAATTTCAGTGAGTCCTATTTTATATGAAAGATTAATTAATTCTTGAAAGTTTGGTGAAGCTTTTATTAAGATATGATGCTTGGGTCCTGAGATATTTGCACTCAAAATCAAAACAGATTTTGGCTATGAACTAGAGCGATTTTTATTATTCTGTTGCACTTCATAATAAAACCGATTCCTACTGCTCAGGGCTAACGTAACGAGGCTTTTCTGGTGCCACACATGCTTGGTTACTTCATTTGTAAAAGTCTTGTTGCCCCTCAGCAGTAGGAATCCGTTTTGTTGTGAAGTGCAACGGAATCGCTCTTGTTCACTGCCAAAATCTCT
Organism: Sabatieria punctata; assembly: GCA_030248155.1. Taxonomy (NCBI): domain Eukaryota; kingdom Metazoa; phylum Nematoda; class Chromadorea; order Araeolaimida; family Comesomatidae; genus Sabatieria; species Sabatieria punctata. The sequence continues at coordinate 73,825 of JASANB010003464.1, forward strand.
GTTTTGAGTTTGAAGGAAAATATCTCAGGAACTAAGCATCGTATCTTAATAGGGCCTTCACCAGTCTTTCAAGAATTTATTTATCTTTCATTTAAATCAGGATTCATTCAAATCGGTTGAGATTTGCGGTTGCTACAGCAAAAACTCTGCTGGGTTGTTTTTTTTGACACACCCTGTATATAGTTCTACAATGTACTTGTTTGTTAGCAGGATCACTGTTAAAGGCAGGATAGGATAATTAACTAATCGTTTGTAGCTTTATACACATTACCTCATCGTCATCAGAAACCATGTCAATCACTTTGTCGAAGATGAACTTAGCACGATTCACTCGCTGCTCGCCTGACTCCTCCGATTTATAAGCTTGGATTTGCTCGTACAGGCGAATCTTTTGGTCGGCGTACTCTGCAGAATCTACGTACGTACACAATCAATCAGCAGGCTTGCCTGTGTCAAATTCGACGCTACATAGGCTTAATACTGTAAATGTTGCAACAGCAAGTTTTGGGGTCTACCGTTACTGGTAACTGGACTGTATTGAGGCCTGTACCGGTAGAAACAAACAATTTTTCCGTTCAGCTCACCTGAATGGAAAATTTTGAAACGCTTCTGTGAGCTCAATGCTTAGCCGTTTGTTCTGTAAATAGGTCTAGAGTTTTTTTTTGAGAAACTGCAGTGACTGACAAATTTTCAGGAAAAAATGTCTGCTTGTTGGCTTTGCAATGGTTGTTCAAAAAATTTTCCGTTCAGGTGAGCTGAACGGAAAAATCATTTGTTTCTACCGGTGCTGTTCTTATTGCCCAACATACCTGAGTTAAGAAAGTCTGCCAGAATGTAGCGGCCTGCGTCGTTTTCCATCAGTCGTTCGAAGCTGCGTGACCATTCAAGCACCTCCTCCTGATCGACGGCGCTGATCAGGTAGTTCCAGTAGACTTTGGACTGCACGAACCGGCGGTAGGCGCCGTGCTCCAGCAGGTCGGCTATGCAGCGCTTCACCTCTTCGAACAGATCGAGACGGGTCTGAGCCGATTTTACCGCCTTGCCGAGCTCTTTGATTGGTTTGTTTGCCTGAGAGAGCACCGGGTCGGTCAGCATCTGGTCGTAGATCTCTTTGGACAGCATGCGACGCTCGTGGTCGTCTGGTTCGTTCTCGAATTCCTCTATGCGCTCCCAAAGAGTTATCAGTCCGTCGGAGAATTCGCTCGTTAAGTACTCTGAAACAATATGACCACTCGATTTTTTTACCTATGTATCTCCTACAGTTCCTATCAGGTTCTGAGTTTTTGGAAATAAATTTAAATGTGCCAGCGCGACAACGCGCAATATACAGTGTTGGCCAAAAATGACCGAGTGTTAAACTATAGTAGTATAATTATTATATTTAATTGTGTTAAATCTTTTCATTCGGTTGAAATTTGACGGCCATTTGAAGTTATTCAGAAAATTCTGAAATGGTCAGGCCAACACACTGTATGCATGTTTTGTTCTGCCCTTATCAGAGTATGTAGGTAGGTGAGTTGGTCATAAAGCTGCTGTTGGTAGCGACGGATAGATACGTAGAAAGAAACGCACCGCACAGGAGCGCGCGACCGTGTTCGTCGTTGATCAACGCCTTGAAGTCTTTGCCCCAGAGTCGCACCTGCTCATAGCCCACCGTGCAAGGGGGCAGAGTCTGTGCGGTGGTGTACTTGGTGGCCTGGGCGCTGAGTTGAACCGAGCTCTCGGCCGAATTGGCGCCCGCGCCGCAGTTGAAAATTCGGCAGAGCGTAGTGTTGTCCATCCTTTTCACAGGTTTCCAACCAATTCCTAGTAAATTTATTTATTTCTCTCATATCAATTCAATTGAGCAACGTAGTGTTAGTTCATAACATGAATTGAGCCGTTTCCAATTTTATAGCAAGTAGCCTTCCGATACACTATAAGCGCAAAAAAACAGTAATATGAATGTAAGCTTCTTTTGTACTCCACACTCAGGCAAATAACAACATACAGTAGAGTGGAATCTCCTTTAAGTGGGTCGGCAACTCACGTAAACGGTGACTAAGAAACCGTCCCATTTCTGGGAGGTCGACCAATAAAATTTCATTAAAATCGTTTATGTTTGTTTAAACTGTCCTTGAAAACTGTGATTGTGCAAATAGCATTGCCTTTTGCATTAACTCTTTCGATTTTCCACCCAATTTACTTGTTTATCGGCGATGTTTAACGCAAAAATAGCCCAGGGGCCTGCTTTTCGAATTTTGAAGTTGCATGGTTCGTCCAGGGCGAGAAAATTTTGCAAAATTAGCGTTCGCACGCATTTAATGGGTATTCTGAGCCTAAAATTGACAGTTTCGGTAGCTTGAACTGGCCTGGTTGGGCTTCTGCTCGACAGGGGTGGGAAAATTTTGAAAATTTTTCCCTCAAAAACGCATTTAAAAGGCATTCTGAGCATAAAACAGACAGTTTTAGTACATAATTCATTAGTTTCTCTTATTTTCGCCTAATTTTTCCTTCCTACATCCGCCACAAAGAGGTGTACGCACCCGACCCCTGGGTACGCTACTGACAGCGAGGCAATAACGCCGTTTATGGTAGGTGCTGGCACCATAATATGGTACCAACCACTGCCATAAAGGCGTTACTGCCTGCCTGTATTAGGCTTTGGAAGATACCTGTTCAGGAGCGGTCGGGCAGCCAGTACATGGTAAGTAGCAAGCGAACACCCACTGGCACTACTTTCTCTTTGCTTGTGCTGTCTTAGCTTAGCAACGTCTCTGAGTCGAACTAATTACTTCGTTGCTGCCGTCAATAAAAACCTTTTATGGCCTGTTAGGCAGTCATATGCACAAGCACGTTTACACGCCTCTGACAGTCAGAGAGACTAAGCCATAGAGGGATCCGTTCCTTCTATAGCTTACCTCTCCGACTATGGCTACGGCTACATAGCCATAGATGGCTAAATGTGCGCGGACCCTGTCTTTCTAGCCATAGATGACTACTTAGCCCTCTATGGCTACATGTATATGGCTATATCCTTCTATGGCTAAAACGATGGGGCCATTTTAGCCATAGAAGGCTACGTAGCCATAGATGGCTGTGTAGAATTCGCTAGCCATCTATGGCTACTCTTAAAATGAAACTGAAATTGCTGATCGGCAAATTCCGAATTTTAGTTTCATTTTGAGAATAGCCATAGATGGCTAGCGAATTCGACATAGCCATCTATGGCCCCCGCCCACTTTCAGCAAATATGTATCAACATAGCCATCTATGGCTACAAAGACAGGGTCCGCGCACATTTATCTATGGATATGTAGCCATCTATGGCTAAACTCGAGGAGGCCCCACCTTTTTAGCCATCTATGGCTACGTAGCCATAGTTGGCTATGCTGTTGAAGAGTGGTAGTCATAGAGGGCTAAGTAGCCATAGAGGGCATGGCTAAGTAGGCGTTCAATAGCCATCAATGGAACATCATAGCCATAGTCGGAGAGGTAAGCTATACAAGGAACGGATCCGTCTATGGCTTGGTCTCTCTAACTGTCTGATGATTAACTAACCTACAGTACATCGATGCACACAGGGTTGTGAGGTGTGTTTCTTTCCGGAAAAAAAACCGGTTTTTTTCCTAAGGGTCGGAAAAAAACATAAATCGCGGAAAAAAAACTCAAGCTAAAAATAGCTAATTTATGTCATTTTTCAGTTAAAAAATGGACTTTTGCGATGTATAATAGGCCAAACTATCCCAAAACTGTTAGAAAAACAAAAGAAAAGACCAAATTTGGCAATCTAAAACAAAAGTGCAAACTGCTGTAAGAGAATTTGCATATGGAGTGTATTGATTGAGCCTGTCAGGGACTGTTTCATGCTTGTTTCGTGATTTATATCTATGTAAGACGTGTATTTCTGTCCTGAAAAGACTCAGGAAGGCGCTAGAAAGCGTTAGGAATTATGAAACCAGACTAGGATACTTAGAACTTGAGCTGGAGTTTTTTCCGCGATTTAGGAAAAAAGCCGGAAAAAAACTGGAAAAAAACAGGCCGAGGTTTTTTTTCGGAAAAATATACAACCCTGGATGCACACACAGACAGCCAGTTCATCATACCTTACATAGATACTACAAAAACACCATTTTGCTTGGTTATGGCGATGACTGCCAATTTGGAACAGAGTTCGATATTCTCTTTGAATGGTTAAAAAGCATGCTCCTTCAAAGTATCAAACAGCGACACGCAGAAAACATTTTGATCAACTGAGTAGAGTATTGACCCATTTCGAAAAATGTGGAATTAATAAAATGGCAGCGTTTATTCTAGAAACGTTATGATGGCAGCCAGACAACTGGTGTTTTTTACATTTTGCCCTGCATTTTAAACCAAATGGTTGGAGTTAAGGGCTCCGCTTTTTGGATATGTAAAATGACACGATTAGATGAAGAATTTGAGCCCTTTACTGAAGTGAATCGGTGCTGCAGATGCAGAGCAGCAGCAGTCAGCGTTTGTAATGTTGTATGGTAATAGTAATTTTCATGTACTATATAGCTAGTGTGAAGGTGAGGCTGGTACCAAAAATAATTTTGAAGCAGTTGTTATTCAAATTACAGTGCCTTTTCGGACAGCTCAGGACCCCATACCCTATTCGGGCCCTTCAACGAGCTAAACTGGTCCTGCACAACAGCCCTTCCCCTTGCTGTCATCAATTGCAACGGTAGCTCTAGTAGTTTTACTGTTGTTTGTGTATACACATACACATACACAAAAATACACATTGCTTTTTCAATGTGTATACTACTGTTGCATGCGGATACGCATTACGCATATCATTACGCAAAGTACGCATTGCATTTCAGAATGCGTATACGCATACGCATACGCATACGCATTTGAATTTCATTACGCAATATTATTACGCATTCTGCCAAACGTTTCCATATTTTTGCCCCCAACCCCCTCCCCCTTCGGCGGACGACCTGTTACATGTATGCTAAGTGTGCTTGGCTTGCAAATATTTAAAAAAGACGCTAAGTTTTAAGAGGAAAAAACGTGTGACAAACCTTTGAATTTAGGGTTTCCACCGTTTAGGGTGACATCAGTTGTGTTGTATGCTCAGGCTATCTGTTTGTGCTTCGAGTGCATGCTTATTATGATTGAATCTGAATGCTACTAGACTTCTTCTGAAAATGAACATTTGACTAAATTTTTGCAGGAAAGCGCATATGAATGCCTGTCGAAAACATACAGTACATACTATACATATACTATAATAGTGCAATTCTTTGATGGCAGGAATTTATCATTAGGCCTCAAGTAATTCTCAAAAAACCTGGATTATAAAGTTGGATACCTAAACAGCACACTATAGAGCCAAAAAAGCTGTTCAGTGAAATTTCTGAACGTTTGTGAGATTACGCAAACTCATACGCATTTGTAATGGGAATGCGTATACGCATACGCATACGCATTTGAAAAATCCGGTATTAAACAACACTAGTGTATACACATACACATACACATTGAAAATTCAGATACACATTACCATACACAAACACTACTCGAAATGTGTATTTTTGTGTATGTGTATTTAAACAGCAAACGTCGATGAACTTTCGAACAGAATCGTAAAATTTCGATGTTTTTGCTGCAGTAATAAACGGTACCGGAGTTACCGCTTATAAGACCACCATAGATAGAAGACCATTGTCTTTAAATAGGTTTTTGTTTCCAGTTATAAGACCATGGTCTTTAAATAGGTGGTCAGAAAACTTGGCTCACAGACACCCATTTTCCAGTTAAAAGACCATGGTCTTAGTTTATTTGAGCGATTTTAGCACACAATTAACTGTTTTTAAAGTGAACAAAAGCTGTCCACCGTGAGAAAACAAAGGCAGAAGTACATAATATACATACATAGATAAAACATGCTTCTGATTTTTGTTTTGAACGCAATACAGTACCTGCTGTACTTCAACACAACCTTTCTTTTTGTAATTTCAAGTAAAGTTTTACAAGTCAAGCGTAAACTGGTCAGGCATGTCTGGAACAGCCATCTAGGTGAAAAACAAATTCAACTGTTGGCCAAAAATCCTTTTTTGCAGTGAAATAACATTTTCCAGTTATAAGACCATGGTCTTCAAAAGGGCGCCAAAAAGTGACCCTAAATTTGGGCATTTTCCAGTTATAAGACCAGGTCTTATAAGTGGAAAACTCCGGTAGATATCCTGATAAAGCCTCCAAATGGCCTAAGTAACTCGATTTCAAAACTATCTAGGGTTTAAAGCAACAGGCATTGAGAGATTTGGTTTTCCTAGCATTTCTGGCTCAAAATCTATCAAAAAACTTGTATTTTCAGTACAATATACATACACAAAAATACACATTGTTTTGTTGAATGTGTATACACAAATTACCATACACATTTGAAGGTAAATGTGTATACACATACACAAACGGAAAACCCAATACCAAACAGCAGTAAGTAGTTTTCCCATGTACCTACTTGTGTCACCGGTGGTCTGGGTTGCTACTTCCAGTCGCAACGACCGGTTTCGAACCGACAAACAAGCGCTTCTATGAACTTTTGTTTTTGAAACCGCAATAGCCGACAAGTTAGTTTAGGTCAATTATCAAGAAAAGAGCATTTTCTCCTGCCAGTTATCCATTGAATTTGAAAACCTAAACGCAATACATACGCATATGTACTTTTAACAGATTTCTGCACGACCATGACCCCCAGCCGATTTCAGTCTAATTAAAACTCATGCATAGAGCGAACTTATTAATTAATGAAAACTTTATTATGCATTAATAAACCGGCTTTCAAACGGAATCGACCAAGTGCACACTGAACTCTTAATCATAAACAGGACATAAATATGTACATACATTAAGTAGACAGATTATAACTAGAGAACAAGTATACACACTAAAAGAACCTGCCGTAACAACTTTGTGTGGTTACCGTAGAAGTATTACGTGATTGTACAGAGTTAGTGAACAGAGAGACCTACACACAGGAGGAAAGAAAGTAGAAAGCAAGCTCAGCTGTGGGTGGATAACACAAAAAAGTTGTGCCAAATCGTCCCTATAGAAAAGCGGCAACGGATATCTTTAGACAGCACTTCTGCTCGGGTATATGGCAGTTTTATACCTACCAAATGAATAATACCTACTGATTCTTTGTGATTTTAAGAAATACCATACCCATACCGATTATTTTCCCAACACTTGATATTTCAAAAACTCGACATTTTGAGTACATTTTGAACGGCAGAAAGGAAGTGTGTCATATTTATACATAGTAAAAATTGCTATTTTTGGTTGCAACCCCTTCCACAACATTGCTTCAGCTGATTACAGAGGAAACGTCTTTCCAGCAGGTGGCATCACTTTTCCGACTTAGAGTATAAACACCTAGGTACTTCTGCCAGTCCCATGGCACTGGCATCTTTTCACGCCGCTTTACCTCGCCATTTAGATTTTTGTGCAATCGATTGTTGCCAGTAGGCAAACATCTAAACGGCGAGGTAGAGCGGCGTGAAAAAGTGCCAGTGCCATTGGACTGGCAGAAGTACAAATGCTCCTTAACGCCCTCCTCCGGCTTCCTTTTGGCCTGACTGACTGATTTTAGTTTTTGCTCTATTTCTGAAAGATACCAAACAAATCTACTCTACCGTAAGCTGACGTTTTTTGATGCCGATGTTATCTAGATACCTACCACCCGACAGATACCGTACCGAATCCCGAAATCTCGAGACCTAGGCAACAGAAAGAGAGAGATGATTGCATTGTAATTAGAGAAAATCACTGAAATAACGCGTCGATGGCAGCGTTGACGTCGTAATTAACCTTCTGCAAAGCTTCTCCAGCTTTCCGCCGGTCGCTAACGAGGCCCAGATCCACCAACTTTTCTATCTTCAACTCTCTAATCGCTGATGAGACATCGTTTTTGCAACGGCGCAGCACTGTAGCACAGCGCTCCTTTGTACTGTAAAGTACTGTCCTGTTGTACAACCAGTACACCAGCAAAGAAGGTAACAAACTGCCGATCTTAACCATTCCCGTAAAATTTGCCGGTCGTAAAAGTTACTTTCAATTTTATATCATTCAAGCATACACAGGTTTCTATGAGCGCCAATGTATTCTTAATTTACATAATAACCCAGCTAGCTACTACCCTAGAAAGGATTTGCAGCAAAGCAAGGAGGCACCCGACGTAGGGAAAGATCTAGACGGTTTAATGAAATAAGATTACCTAAAAGGGGTTGCATCGAGCACCTGTGAGACGAGATCAGAGGCTGGTTTGGTTGTGAGGGGATCGAACAAGTTCAGGACATCCGGCTGCGGAGCAGCTTTGCCCACGTCCGGCACACTGCAACTGAACAACCGGCTCTCCTGTGACAAAGCGCCAATTGGATCTGCAAATTCAGTGCTGCACTGCACTGACTGAGTGAAGACTGACGCTTACTGTAGCCAGAACTGGCCGGTCCGGTGCACTGCGGCACCAAGACGGAAGGAGACGTTTGCTGAGTGGCTCTAGGAGAGGACTGGGCAGCCAACGGTCGTGGTCTCGCTAGCGACACCAACGGTCTTCCAGTAACCACAGACTGGTTGGCTAAATCAAAACGGTCTACTATACTGTCAAGAAAGTTGTTTGCTGTTTCTAAACACAAGTCTTCTGGTAGCGTTTATTTTCACCCTCACCCTTTTAAACTGCATTTTGCGATAATTTCGGCTTTGAAGCCATTGGTCCGCTCCCTATTGTTTGTCTGGCTTGTCAAGGGTCTAGTTTAGGTGTTTGTCTGGCATTGGCGTGTAGCATAGTGGTTAGTGCATTGGACCGGAAATCCAAAGGTGCTGGGTTCGATTCCCAACTACGCTCTTGCACATGCCTAACTTTTTCACCTTTCTTTCCAATTAGGTCCAAAGAGAGGTGGCAAGTAGAGTGAAAAAACAGTTTTTCCTGGACAACTCAGAAATCGATGGTAGTCAAAACCTAACAGTGGCATGATAGCTCTCAGAAACATACATGTACTAGGGCAGTATGGGGGTTACCCCCTAGCTGAAAAGGCCAACCATCCCTCACCCCCCGAGACAGGTTAAGGGCGGGCGGTTAAGGGTGTAGGCGGGAGGGGTGTTGGGGGTCTGCTGCCAGCCGGCCGGCAGGGGGCTGAAGCGAGTGAGAGGTTCGGTACTAAGAACGCTCAAAATCGCAATTTTGGGCTAAAAACCGCAAAAAATCGCTAATTTGGGTTCAAATACAGCTAAAAAGTGCCATACATGTAGTTGGGGGGGAATGGGGGGTATTTCCCCCCAGGCCCGATTTTCGGAGAAAATTCCCCCCCCAGCCGGATTCTGGGGGGGGGGGGGAATTTTTTGAAACCCTATTTTGGGTTTGTAAACCTGCAAACAGGGTTCCAGAAGCCCTGATTAGGGTTTCAGAAACCCAACTTGGGTTCCAGAGCCCTAGTTTGGGTTTCAAAAACCCTAAATAGGGTTCCGGAACCCTGTTTTGGGTTTCAAAAAAACCTAAATAGGGTTCCGAAACCCTGTTTTGGGTTACTGAAACCCTAAATAGGGTTCCGGAACCCTAATTTGGATTACTGAAACCCTAATTTGGGTTTCTGAAACCCTAAATAGGGTTCCGGAACCCTAATTTGGGTTTCTGAAACCCTAATTTCGGTTACTGAAACCCTAAATAGGGTTCCGGAACCCTAATTTGGGTTTCTGAAACCCTAAATAGGGTTCCAGAACCCTATTTTGGGTTCCTGAAACCCTAATTTGGGTTACTGAAACCCTAAATAGGGTTCCGGAACCCTAATTTGAGTTTCTGAAACCCTAAATAGGGTTCCGGAACCCTAATTTGGGTTTCTGAAACCCTAAATAGGGTTCCAGACCCCTAATTTGGGTTTCTGGAGGGCCAAAATAGGGTTCCGGAACCCTAGTTTGGGTTACTGAAACCCTAAATAGGGTTCTGGAACCCTAATTTGGGTTTCATGAGGCCCAAAATAGGGTTCCGGAACCCTAATTTGGGTTTAAAAATGTCTAAAGAAGGTTCCAGAAATGCATTTTAACTGCATTATGTCGAATAAAATGGTTTTTTTTGCACGTTTTAAAGCAAAATTTGCTTTTTTTGCACATTTTAAATAAAAAATAAGGTTTTTTCCACGTTTTAAAGCAAAAATAGGGTTTTAAACGGTATTTTTGCACTTCAGACAGGATTTTTACCCCATTTTTAGTCCTCAAAACCCTGTTTTGAGCCCAAAAAAGGTCGCTGAAACCCACTTTTGGACACCAAAAAAAGGTCGCTGAAACCCCCTTTGGGCATAGCCCTGAAACCCTATTTTGGATCAGAAAAATTCCCCCCCCCCAGCCGAAAACCCAGCTACATGTATGAAAAGTGCTGTTTTACAGACGACTTCAGCAATTTGTGTCTGAAATACTAAGAAATTTCAAAAATGTTGCTCAAAAAAGCTTGCCAGAAAAATCGGAGAAGAGGGTTGGAAAAATCGTCTCGGGGAGGGAGTGCCCAATGGGGGGGGGCTGGCCTAGTCGCGTGGATTACAGACCCCCAGATCGCTCTGTTATACGGCATGTATGAGTACAACACTACAGTGTCTTATTTAAAGGGGGGTTGATTGAATGCTCAGTGAAATCATTTGACCAGTTTCATTCAAAGCATCTGTCTTTGAATGGTTGTGTTATTTAATTAGTGGCCTAAATCAGTTATGTGATCTTAGCAGCTGCAGTGCACCTTTAATCTTCTCACCCTATAAAAACAAGGCTCATCAGACCAGAAGGGTACCAAAACTCCATAGCTACTCTTGCTGAAAACATTGGCTCTTTCTCAACTTTCTGTGCCACTCAACGTTTCACTGATCATACAAAATTTCAGAGCCAACATGTCACTGAGACTGATTCGTGCATTGAGCAACCTGTTCATCGGCTGTTATGGCCTCGCACTTAATGGTGTCACCTTTCACAGCCTTCAGGCATGTACCAAGCTCAGTTACGTCACCAAAGCACTGATGAAACTACAGTGTGTGGCCAATTCGGTGGGCCTCATACCACAAACTTTCTATGCTGCACCTGCGTTCGCGCTCAACCGCGATCTGCTAACACAGAAAGCACTACCTATGGCTCTGATCTCTGCTCTGTTCTCTGGCTCACTAAATCTGCAGTTTCTTTTGCAGATGGTTGTAGCATTCAGTCGCATGACAAGTAAGTCTTTTCACAGTCTAGTCTCTTGCCTATACAGCAGTAAACAATTATGCATGTAGCATTCTGCTGGCCGGAAGGAGAAGTTTACTTCACAGATCGAAATGTTAACATAATCCTGGGTTGTATTGCTGGTTGGGGTAGCCTTTTCGGTATCTCAGGCATAGTCAACCCTCAGAATTCCGTCTATTACAACTCAACTTTGGGACATTGGCTAATTGAGCCACCAAAAGAACATAGTGGACTGATATACATCCACGTTGTCCTGACAGCTACCATGTTTGGGATCAGCCTAGGCTGCCACTGCGCTACTTTGTGCAGTTTGAAAAGACTTCGGTGAGTCCATGTCCACGAAAGTTTTTCAAAACATTGCATAGACTCCTTGAACTGGAAAATCATCCTTAGCCTTTTGGCGAGTAACGCCAGCCCTTTATGCAATAGCAGCCAACTGCCTGGTTTGGAATTCACACTGCAGTTCTTGAAGTTGTCTACTTGTTGTCAAGTAAACTCTATTTGAGGCAGCAGGTAATGGACAAAAGGATGAGCGAAAGCAGATTCAAAGCCGAGGTTCGCGTGGCTGTGCAGTGCTTCATCATCACCTTGGTCTACATAGTCTACATCGGTTCCATCCGTGCCATACAGCTGACGACATTGACGGGCGAGACGATCAGCTGGATCAATGAAGTCACTCGCTACTGCTTTTTCTTCATTGAGCCCAATCTCTATTTGATTTTTGTAAAAGAGCTGCGCTCGCTTATGTACAAAAAATTCAAAAAGCGCACCTGTTCTAATACCGCAGTCATCAGTAACTAATGCACGATGGACGTTTGTGTTCAAACTATTCATAGTTATAATACAGTACTGTGTTGTGTCAGTGCTGGTGTTACTGTGGTGTTACGTTGAAGTATTTACATCAGATGATCGGTTATTGTTATACAGCATTGTTAAAGTCCTTCCTCTTGTTCATACATGGGCCGGAAAAATCCGGAGGGGGGTCTGGAGACCTCTGGAGGGGGGTCCCCGAAAAAAGGCCAACGCCTATTTTGCATTAAATAAGCGAAAATTTCCTCCCTCCTGGAGGGGGGTATGGCCGGCCGAGGGGGTATACCCCCTTACCCCCCGGCCCATGTATACTCTTGTCTTCTGTGTTTTGTTATTGCGCGGCTGCATATTACAATTTGATTGTGTTGTGTCTCTTAAGAAAAACTACTGGTCTATTTCTCTCCATGCTCCACTGATTCAGGCAGTGCCAGGATCCATAACCTCAGTTAGCTATTACAGACCGGTGTTATTTGCGTGTCCAGTTTGTGTGTCAACTCCGAATTGTCCAATAAGTTAACTCTCACTCGTGTGCACATACAATAACATATTGAAGAAGACTCTTGTGGATTTAATTAACAATAAAGAGCAGGTGAAGCTCTAATGAAAGTCGACTGCAGGACTTCTTGCTCAAATTCATTTCAGTGTTTGTTATTCAAAGTCACGGTCCTAGAGACTGCACGTGCATGCACAGACAGGAACAAGACATGCATGTTCTCTTATTGGTTAGAGCAATTAATTAAAAGGGATCTCCTATTTAAGAGTCAGTGTCTGATTCGATCGAGTCTTGGTATTCAGACCCAAAATTGAAAGTTTGGCGTAGAGGGCTGTAAGTTGGCACACTAATACTACTTGATGAGTTATTCAACTGCTGCTGAGGAATTCCCAATTCGACGCTCCACGCTCGAGATATAAGCCCGCGAAAATCGGCTTGCTTAACTATGGGACGAAAATTTCCAACTTGAATTTCTTTCTTACTGACAAGGGTTGGGACTTAAAAATTGGGGCTTTTAGGTAACTTTTCGAGTAGATTAAGAATCTTTAGTCCAAAATTGTTTTCGATGAAAAAAATTTTTTTCGCCCTCCTTTGGAGCCCCCCAGCTCGACTGGAACCCCCCCTAGATGCACTTTTTTATTTTAGAATTTCGTAGTGCTATTCAGGACCTACATTTTGGTGCAAAATATTCAAGATTTGAGAGGTAGGTTTTTGAGAAAATTCACTTTGAATGTCCAAAACCTGAAAAAATCGCCAACTTTCACTGTGCTCGGAAATGTCGCAAACGATTCCTAGCCTTTAAATCGTAACTGAGACCTAAAAATTGGGGCTTTTAGCTAACTTTTTGAGTAGATTAAGAATTTTCAGTCGAAAATTGTTTTCCATGAAAAAAATTTTTTTCGCCCACCTTTGGAGCCCCCTAGCTCGACTGGAACCCCTTCTATACATATTTTTTTATTTTGGAATTTCGTAGCGCTATTCAAGAGCTACATTTTGGTAGAAAATATTCAAGATTTGAGAGGTATGTTTTCGAGAAAATCGACTTTGAATGTACAAAAACCTGCTTTTTGTCCCTATTGTCTGGCGATTTTGTTCATTCAAAGTCAATTTTCTCGAAAACCTACCTATCAAATCTTGAATATTTTACACCAAAATGTAGCTCTTGAATAGCGCTACGAAATTCTAAAATAAAAAAGTGCATCTAGGGGGGTTCCAGTCGAGCTGGGGGCTCCAAAGGTGGGCGAAAAAATATTTTTTTCATCGAAAACAATTTTGGACTAAAGATTCTTAATCTACTCGAAAAGTTAGCTAAAAGCCCCAATTTTTAGGTCTCAGTTACGATTTAAAGGCTAGGAATCGTTTGCGACATTTCCGAGCACAGTGAAAGTTGGCGATTTTTCCAGGTTTTGGACATTCAAAGTGAATTTTCTCAAAAACCTACCTCTCAAATCTTGAATATTTTGCACCAAAATGTAGGTCCTGAATAGCGCTACGAAATTCTAAAATAAAAAAGTGCATCTAGGGGGGGTTCCAGTCGAGCTGGGGGGCTCCAAAGGGGGGCGAAAAAAATTTTTTTCATCGAAAACAATTTTGGACTAAAGATTCTTAATCTACTCGAAAAGTTACCTAAAAGCCCCAATTTTTAAGTCCCAACCCTTGTCAGTAAGAAAGAAATTCAAGTTGGAAATTTTCGTCCCATAGTTAAGCAAGCCGATTTTCGCGGGCTTATATCTCGAGCGTGGAGCGTCGAATTGGGAATTCCTCAGCAGCAGTTGAATAACTCATCAAGTAGTATTAGTGTGCCAACTTACAGCCCTCTACGCCAAACTTTCAATTTTGGGTCTGAATAGGGCAAAGGGCCAAGACTCGATCGATTCAGACACTGACTCTTAAAGTTCATATTACTACACAAAATTTAGAGGCGCTGTCTTAACATTCCTCTAAATATTGAGTGCCTTTAGTTGAATATTTTTCGAAAAATACCATAGAAGGAAGCTCTACAGTCACGAAGTGTACTGGCCACATAAATAAATCTTAAATCGTAGCAGGGTTCTGAACGAATAACATAATTTCGGAATTAACTGTTGCAGAGTTTGCCGAGGTCTGGTTGGGCCCCAGCCTAACCAGGACGAGAAAATTAAAAAAAATCCCTTCAATTTTCCCTGACCAGATGTGAAATTCCCTGACTTTTCCCTAACCATTTATAAATTCCCTGACTTTTCCCTGACCAATACGAACCCTGTTGACTGGGTCGATTGTTACGTAAAACGAAATCAAACAGACAAGCCAACACTTACAATTGTTAAAAGCCAGTTGACTTCCGCTGTGAGTGCTGACCAGAACTTGTCTAGGGGCGGAGTTGCCACCAACCTGCATCGGATTGGTCAATTGCCGGCCAGCTTCCGGCCTCCGATTGGATACATCGAATAATGGCCGACTCTGAGGATTGGACGAGACCAGGACCGAGCCAATCGGCTGCTGATTGGGCGGGGAGACACGAAATTCAACGTTTCTATTGGGCAGGACGCCAAATGCAGTTTGTTGCGAGTACTGAGGAGGGCTGGCGTAACTGGTTGACGCAGGAGAGAGGCGTGACGTAAGCGGCTGTTGATTGGGCGAATCGCCGGGTGACTGACCAATCACAGCGCGACCTGTTGCTGGTGCACTTGTGCACTCACTGAATACCTGACTGTACCGAACACGAGTTGCCAGCTCTTTTATCTCAGTGGAGACCTGCAAGAAAACAGTAGCGTTGAATAGGCCTTTTTTATTAGCGTTCTTCGTCATTTCATGTTTGGTTTTCTCTGTTCTCTGCATCAAATCTCTCATATTTTTCGGCAGAAACTCTCCAGAAATTATAATACAGGGTGTCCCAAAAAAAATGACAACATTTCTTTTTGCTGCCATTTTCGCAATTTTTGACCAAATTGTCTGAAATTTGAAACATAAGTGCCAAAAAAGTGGGAATTTTATGTGTTAAAATTTGGTGCATCAGAATTGACCCAGTCCTGAGAAATTCAACAATATAAAAAATGGAGAAATTTCAATTAAATGTAGAAACAGCATAAAAAATGGAAACTTTTCTTTTTGCTGTATCTTCTTTAATTTAGGTCGGAATTGGATGAAATTTTGAACATATGCGCAGAATAACGGGTTGATTTGTAGATCAAAAGTTGGCGCATAAACCCAGCCCAGCTCTTGACATAAAAAGTCCCGATCGCAATACAACGACAACATTGATTTTCGCGCCCCTTAGCTGTAAAGAAGTTCCTGTAAGCGTAATTCAGTTTGTCACCCAAAGCATGCTAAGAAATGTTTATTATGCTTATGGGAAACGGTTGCAGCAGTGTATTAACGCAAACGGAGGTCATCTGGATGGTGTTCTTATTCCTTAGTTCTCAGAGTTTTCACGGTCTTCATTTTGCTGCAGTAAAAACTCTGATTTTCTTTAGTTTCCAAGTACTAGCGATATGGATTATTAATGCCAGAACTTTTTACCTACAAAATATCTGCGCATATATTCAAAATTTCATCCAATTCCGACATAAGTTAAAGAAGATACAGCAAAAAGAAAAGTTTCCATTTTTTATGCTGTTTCTACATTTAATTGAAATTTCGCAATTATATATATTGTTGAATTTCTCAGGACTGGGTCACTCCTGATGCACCAAACTTTAACACATAAAATTCCCACTTTTTTTGGCACTTATGTTTTAAATTTCAGACAATTTGGTCAAAATATGCGAAAATGGCAGCAAAAAGAAATGTTGTCATTTTTTTTGGGACACCCTGTATTACAATGCAGTAGAAACACAGATACGCACCACGAACGGATCGGGATCTGGATTAGCCGGCTTATTGGAACTCTGCCAACTAGCACAAGGCGCGCATCGCTCACGTGCCACTAGATTACTGTCACTTCTGGAGGCCAACGCACTGCCCAACCAACTGGCACCAGCAATGTTCACTTTCGGGTCTTCAGGAATGCTGCTCTGTTCGCTGTCGTTCGAGCTCTCAAATCCCGATCCAGTCGGGAGGGGCGTGTCTTCGTAGGGCGGGGCGTAGTAGACCGGTCTCTGCTGATTGGTCGACGCCGTCGTCAGTTCGTACAACTGATCGTCGTATTGGTCGAACGGCGCAAACGGGTCCACCTCCTCGACGCGCCGCCTCTCAAGCTCGGCACTTCGCGGACGACCGATGGGCGGCGGTGGGCGGAGCGGCGGCGGCGCCGAGCTCCGATTGGACAGATCGAGCACCGAGTGCACCGATTGGACGCCGTCGGCGCTCGACTGACGAAGCTTGGCAGTGGGCGGCTCGAGATCGACCAATGGCATCGGGTTGTTGAGGTATATGTCGTCGATTTTCTCCGGGTGACCCCAACTCTCGCCTCCGCGTGCGTCGCCGTGGCCGGCGTGAATGAACGAGCCGCTCAACGGACGCGAAATGTCGAATCGCTGAGAGGTGCGGCCCCGGAAAACGAGCACTTTGCGCGCGAACTTGCCGTACTTGCGCGTGCGCACGCACTGACCGTACCAATAGTAGTGTTCAGCACTGAAATTTCGAAAGCTACACAAACGGAACAGTAACTAAAATGTTCAGGCAACGGAAAATAGCCCGAGAAATTTTGATAAAAAAATAATATAAAGCTAGAACCAAGTACCTTCCTTTAACAACGATAATTCTGTCGCCGATCAACAGCTCCAGCAAACCTTCGCCTGTCTGCTGTTCTCTGCACTCGCCCAATGATAACTGCACCTGAAACGGTGGCCATACTTCTTTCTTCTGTCATCCATAGCTTTATAACCACAAACCGAAATTAACTGAAGAATTATTTGCCTTTTATGACTATCTTTTGGCAAATCAGTCTAACACGAAGAAAAGCTTCTTGAAGACTCAATAGATATTTTTAAATAAAACTAATATAGCAAATATGGGCAAAATAGTCGAACAAATCACATGCAATTTAGAGTAAATTCTTTCAAATCAGCCAATATTTCATCAAGCAATCAGTGTGATAATTCTGATTTCACTCTAAGCCTAGAAACTGTTTAGAAAATGCTACTGGCAGACAGCGTGTCCAAAGGGAAAGAAAGGTGAAAAAGTTGGACAATCAATTAGACATAGATCTTCGTTGTGGCAATGCAATCTTTATGCCCATTTAGGCGTTTTCCAGCCGGTTTTTATCTATCCTCAAAAGCGGGCTGTCGGGCCGGTGGACACCTCCTCACCACCTTAAAAAATTGGACTGCATTCGTAAAGAAAATTCCAAAGATTACACAAAATTAGAGAGAAAGCTTTGAAACGGACAGTCAGAGACGGACGGATATTTTCTGCATTACAAGCCTGTTTTGCAAAAAAAATTACTCACAGACGCGTTTTCACCCGAGCCTCTCAACCAGACAAACAATTCGCACACTAGTAACCAACACAGTTGTTAGGGTCAAAAATTAAAAAAACTATTCTTTTTAAAAAAGCTCTCTTTTGAAGGTACAAAAAATTTCAATTTTTAAAAAAAATCAATATATGCAATTAAGGCAAAAAGCGGAAAAATTCACGTACATACATGCAATTTTTAGTAAATTCTTTGTAAGCAGCCAACCTAGCAACCTGGTTACTACTTCTTTTGCACTGAGCCTAACAGCGAATGCTTAAGAAATCCTTCCTTAGGAATCAATTTTTGTTGAAATTATGATTATGATAGATAGATAGATTTATTTGACAGAAAAAACAAAGAATGAACTGTTAGAATAACCAGCATACTGTAGCATGCCGCTAGATGACAGGAGGGCTGGGCCGATCGACCGGCTCAAGGGCCCTCCCCCTCAAAAAACTTGATAGATCAACTGCGGCCAATTTAGTACGAAAGTTTTGGAGTGATGAAGCATTTACAACGTCTCTAGGTAAGTTGTTCCAAATTGGAACAACTCGACTCGCGAAGAAGTTTTTGCGCAGTTCTAGACGAGTATGCATAACGTATATCTTAAAGTTATGCCCCCTAGTGCCCCTGGTTGGTGCCCAGGTAAAAAAGTCTTCCACCGACAAGTCCACCATGCCACTGACCATCTTAAAGACCATAATTAAGTCTCGCACAATTCGACGTTCCTCTAATGATTTCATTTTCAGGAGAGCTAGACGCTTGGGATATGTGTAGCCTGACATCCCTGGCAGGCGCCGGGTAAACAATTTCTGGACCCTCTCAACCAAATCAATATCACCCAGAAAATATGGATTCCAGACCTCAGACGCGTACTCTAGCTTAGACAAAACAAAAGTATTATACATTTGAAAAAGGAAAGGAGTGCTTCTAGTGTGAAAAACCTTGAAAATCAAATTTATTGATTGAAAGCCATTGCGAGCAATTCTTTGACAGTGTGCAGAAAATTTAAAATCAGAAGAAATAGTGACGCCCAGGTCTACTATGTGGGTACATGTAGGGAGAGTGTGTCCACCTAACTCAAACGATGTAGTTGCATTACCGTAACCTAAATGTAATACTGAGCATTTTTGTATGGCTATGTCCAATTGCATTCGTGTTGCCCATGCATAAACACGATTTAAATCATCTCTGAGATTGTAGTTTATGGAACCCCTATCTGTTGCAAAGTAAAGTTTTGCGTCGTCTGCATATAGTTTAAGTTGAGAAGATTGCACTACTGTATGAAGGTCGTTTATGTAAATTAGAAATAACACTGGACCTAACAAGCTACCTTGTGGTACTCCAGAAGTTACAGGCCTTTGCTCAGAAACTTCTCCATCTAAACTAACGTACTGTCGTCGACCGGTCAGGTACGATTTCAGCCAATTTAACAGTTTACCAGAAACACCAACATATCTTAATTTACAGAGCAGCTTTGAGTGGGAGACACTATCGAATGCTTTTGCTATGTCTAAATATATCACATCAACCGTTTTTTTTGGCATCTAATGACTTCGACCAGTCATTTAGACAAGACAAAAGTTGAGTTACAGTAGACCTTTTGCTCAAAAAACCATGTTGCTCATCTGAGATAACATTATTGGTTTTTAAGAAATGCACTAACGTTTCCCTAATTATAGATTCGAAAACTTTGCTGGATGCATTTAAAAGACTAATCGGTCTATAATTTGTAACACTGGCGCGAACGCCCTTTTTGTGGAGTGGCATTACTTTGGAAGTTTTCCAGGCGGACAGACAAGTACCTGACGCAAAAGACAAACTAAAAATACGCTCTAGAGGAAAGGCTACGACTGCAGCAGCTAGTTTACGCAGGAAAAATTGCGGAATTTCATCTGGACCTGCAGACCGTTTGTTAGCCAGAAATAATAAATGGTCAAAAACAATTCCCGTGTCAATTTTAACGTCAACTAGTGAGTTTGTAGGAGGGACAGCGGGTCTATCTAGCTTAATCCCATCATCAACAATGAAGACAGAAGCAAAAAAGGAATTAAACAACTCAGCCTTGTCTTTAGATTTTGCAACAACAGTTCCATCCACTTTTTCTAGTACGGGTATCTCTGATTTGCAAGTTAGATGCGATCTAATAAAGCGCCAAAAACGGCTATCAGATTTAGCCTGCAAAACAACTGTTTCTTCGTTAAATTTGTCCCGTTGTTTTAGTCTACGTGACTCAGATACAGCTGCTAACCAAGCTGTGCGTCTGTCTGCGTTTGGGTTTCTTTTATATTGGTCGTGCAGTTTTCTTTGTTGTTTATGAGCTTTCCTAGTGGCTGGCGACCAGCAAGAGTTCTTGGTCCGAAATTTACGTATGGGAACGTATTTTTCTATCGCTAAACCTATTGTTTCACTAAAAAGTGACCAAAATTGATCTACATTCGTACATGCATCAAAAGCAGTGACCCAGTCTACTGCATTTAGAAATGAAAACATGCCAACTAAATCAGCTCTGTCAAAATTTCTAAAAATGTTACATTTCTTCTCAAAATCAAAGGGACCAACTAAACCTGTTACACCAAAGTGATCAGAGTTTGCAAGGGGCGAAACTACCTTTAATTTAGTCATAAGCTCAGGTTCATTTAGAAATACAAGATCGAGAATGTTTCCTTTTTCATGGGTTTTTTCGAGTACGGTCTGGGTCAAGCCATATTCTAGCATAGCATTAAAGAAATCTTTGCTTGGTGCTGAGAGGGCTAGATCATGATCAGTCCAACGTATTTCTGGATAATTAAAATCACCTAATACCATTAGTGGTGTTTCGTCTACATACATGTGCATGGGGGTGCCCAGGGGGGGACAGGGGGGGACGAAAATAAAAATCTACCAAACGTTGCTAGAGGCTGCTAGAAAGCCTCCAGATGCGTTTTTAAGCCACAGAAATCAATTTTGGCAACTACGCAACTACGCACCCTTCCTCCAGGCAACTACGCACCAAACCCGAAATTTTTTCAAATTTTCCTGGAAAATTTCGATTTTTTGGCAATGTTTCTATCAGAAAAGTGGTTTTTTGGCAATTTTTTGTCCAAAATTTGATTTTTACCGCAAATTTTTAAATTTTAGCCGAAAATTTCGCATTTTTAGCCAAAATTTTGGACAAAATTCAAATATCCCGCCAAATTTTTGGGCAAAAATTCAAATTTCCCGCCAAAATTTGAATTTCCCACCTAAAATTTGCACCTATGTCCAGGCAACTACGCACTGAGACCTGGCCATCCCTCCCTGAGCCGCGGACCATGCACATGTATGTTCGTCTAACATGTAAGACCCAATATGTTCAACAAGAGAGTCAGTGGCCTGGCGGACATTGCCCGATGGAGTCCGATAGTATAATCCAATACGAAAAAACTTTCGATTATTTTGTGCATACAAGTCCACCCAAACTGCCTCAAAAAATTCCTCACTTGTAGCTGTAATCAAGTTAAAGTTGAGAGCTTTTGGAATCAATAGATGTTATACGCAGTGTTTAGTGTAAAAATATACGCAATTATGCTGTTATACGCAGTGTTTAGTGTAAAAATTTATAACAAGGAAAAATTTTTGACCTTCAAAAATTTTTTATAACTGTGGTAACCAGATTTAGGAGTGGCAGGTAGCTGACCTCTTTAAGCATATCTTTAAGAGCCACGAATCTGGGTCTGTGCTCAGGGTCCGTGTTCCAACACTGCACCATCAGCTGATACAGCGACACCGGACAACAACTCGGCTCGGACAAACGTTCACCGGCGCTTAGCTTTTGAAGAATCTGCAAGTCAATTCTATTCGTTCACTTTAGGTGAGCAATGCGCTATGGTTATGAGTACAGTACGGCCTTTCTTACGTGCACTAGAGACTCCGATTTTTGGCTAAAATCAAGGTTTTTTGGCTTATTTTTCATTAAAATAAGTTAAAATAAGCTATTCTGAGCTCATTTGCACCTGCACCACATACATTTATCATAATTTTCTGTACTAAATTCTTCCAAAAAAGTCCTGAAGGGGGGTAGCGGCCGGCTGAGGGGGGTACGTCAGAGCCTGAGGGGGGGCAACCCCGTCAGCCATGTCTGGTGGGGTGGCTTGGGGAGGCAACCCCACAGACCCCTGCGGCGCATAGATGGACGATACAGTATCGGTATGCGACGGGAAAGTGAACATCCACATCTAGACCCCATATATGACCACTTTTGGCTTCAGAATTTAATCGCAAGGCAGAAAAAATGCTGTGAAGAACAGCACGACAAAAAACGGCTCAGCACACTCAAACTACACTTTCCCTGCATCCCATTCTCAATTAGCAGCATGCAAATGGCAACGCCAATTCAGATTAGGCAAATTGCCGGTTCTCGTGGCGAGGGAATCGATTTTTGCGCAAAAAAGCGTCCGCGCCAGCAGCTGCAAGCAGCTATAGGAAAAATCAGTTGAATTGTCAACATAAAATCAAACTATCTGCTTATGTGCATAGAGGCTAAGAAGCGACCACCAAAAACGGATTGCAATAACATTTTCCACTATTTTTGCAGGTAAAGTCTACTTTCAGTGCGCAAGTCGAAAAGTGAAAAAGAAAAGAAAGAGAACGGGTGAGTGACCTCAGGTCCTCTGTAGCCGCACCAGGGCTCTTCGCCGTAGGTAAAGATCTCCCATAAAGTAACGCCCATAGACCAAACATCGCTGGCATGCGAAAATTGCCGCCGGCGCAGAGATTCTGGGGGACACCTAAAACTAAGTATACTTTACAGTTTGCCAAATTGATAGTCTGACCAACCGACCAAGCAAACGGAACCTTCTTTTGGGCCGACATTATGTAATGTTGATCGTGGTCGGGCAGTGCCCGCATCAGGCCGAAGTCTCCAATTTTTACACTCTAAAAGAAGAACACAACTATATTTTAGTTTGAGCCCACAGTCTGTCAGAAAATAATTATGACAACATCATACATGTAGCCATACATGTAACAGGTCATCCGCCGAAGGGGGAGCGGGTTGCGGGGGTCTGAGCCAAAAAGCCCACTAATTTGTGCAACATTGAGCTTTTTCCGCAATTGCGATGAAAATGAGGTGACCGCAGAATTTGAATCTAGAGTCTTTGGCGACTCCAATGATGTTTTTATGACGTTTCTAGGTAAAACCGTTCCGGAGATATGGCAGGTCAAATTTTGCAAAAATCGCGAAAAATGGCCATTTTTCGAAAATTTCAAAAAAAAGGCGGAAACATAGGCAGACCGACGGATTTGGCTGACTCTTCCAAGAGGGGGTATTCATGACCCCTGAAATCGATTCTAACACTTCCCGGCCCTGAAAACATGACCCTGATACCGTAATTAGGCTTCCATTAAGGGGGGTTGCAGCTCCAAGGAAAACGGATTTGTACTCAAAACACGAATTTTCCAAATTTTCATGTCAGGAGTAGTAGGGCAGTAATGTTAGACATTCTCGAACCTTAAAAATTGATTGCGAATGCTTAGAACGGTATTGGGTTGTTCAATCAAATCTGACACTGCTGGACCACCTCACTTTGGGAGCCGATTTACGGTATCGGTATGAGGTTTTCACGGCCGGGAAATGTGAGAATGGAGAATTTCCCAGTGAATGGGTCAGGTCTAGTGCACCAAACTTTTACACAAGCTGGCACACCTTGTTATATTATGTACAGTCAACTTGAGTATCAGAAATTGTAATAAAAAATTAGAGGACAATCAAACTGTTAATGAGAACGGTTTAACTTCAAGCCAGAGTGCGAAGTACCTTCTCGTCGGCAGTGAGCAGAACATTGCGAGCGGCCAGATCTCTGTGAATAAAGCGCTTGGCCTCCAGATAAGCCATCCCCTTGGCGATCTGAATTGAATAATCGAGCAGCTGCCCCACCAGCAGCACCGACTTGCTGGTGTCTCTGAGTCGATCCAGCAACGCTCCTCCCTCACACAACTCCACCACCTGCAGCACTACCACTTTCATTCACCTATTCGGACAAGAAAACTACCACAGCATACATGTAACAGCTCCGGGGCGACCTGGGGAGGAGGGTAGGGTTTCCTCAGGTGCGGGTCGAGGGGGGTTTCGCCCAGAGGGGGTCAACAATTTAAAAACGCTCCAAAACGCCTGAAAATGCGTTTTTAGCACGTTTTTTTCAGCAAGGACGCTAAAAATCGATATTTTAAACTGCCAAAAATGGCGATTTAGAGCTAAAAACAAGCAAAAAATGTCAAAAAGAGCCTCCAAAAAACCCCGACTTCTCTTAAATATCAGCAGAGGAAACGCCAAATTTGGTTTCCAACGGCTTTTCAAGCGAATTTTAGGCTAAAAATGTGTGATTTTTGAGCCAGTTTGTTAGTACTGGAGCCACTACTAGTACTTGTATTTTTGGGTCCGGGGTCCCTTAACCTGTCTCGGGGGTGAGGGGGGTTGGCCTTCCCAGCAGGGGTAACCCAACCCCAAGTACATGTATGAACCACCCACAGTATGATCCATGCACGTTAAATCGACGAGCTGCGGCCGAAATTTTCAATCTGGCCCGACAATTTGTGACTAATTTGCATTCAAATAAGCGAAATTTGGGACAATTTTTCGGTTCTTAAAATACAGGTAAGAGTGTAGCCTGACCAGACCCCCTGACGTCGGTCAGAGCTCATGAGACGATTTTTCTGACCCCCACCTCTCAGAATTTTCTTGCAAGTATTTATTTTCAGCAAATTTGTTCGTTTTTTGAATTTCAGACACTACAATCGCCTGTAAAACAAAACAGCAGAACGTTTTCGCTGTATTTCAGTCCAAATTCGCTATTTTTAGCCCAAAATTGCAATTCTTTGAAACTTTTGAGCGTTTTTTTAGTTCCCAGACCCGCTCTCTCCTTTATCATACATGTAACAGGTCATCCGCCGATGGGAGGGTTGGGGGCGCTAAGCCAAAATTCTCGGGCAGCGGGTTGTGTACTAAAAACGTTCAAAAATCATAAAAACTGCTAATTTGCGCTCAAACACAGCTAACAATTGCTGTTTTACAGTGCATGAAATTGTAAAAAATTGCAATGCTTTACTCAAAAAATTACCTGCCAGAAAATCGGGGGGAGGGTCAGACAGAAAAAAAACGTCTTGGTGTGCGATCAGTGGGAGGCCAGGCCTATGTCGGATAGTGGAGCGGACGAACCCCCCTTTGTGACATTTTTGTCCTTTATTATGTGTTCTTGGTTGGTCTGAACGCTTCAACTGGTCTACAATGCCTGGCCGCACCTACCATCATAATGGGGTTGGCCAAAGTCAGGCCGAACAGTCGAATAAGGTTGGGATGCTTGAGTCTGTGCATGTTGTTGATTTCCAGCTGCAACTCCTCAGCCAAGCCGGTCTCAGAGTCTCTCAGCAACTTCACAGCCACATGCAGCTTAGTGCCATCCGGTTTCGACCAAATCGCCCGCTTAACCACCGCAAAACTGCCCTCCCCCAGCTTCTCCTGCAGCTTCAGGCGCTCCTTGGCGATCAGACAAGTCTCAGCCTGCTGATCCTCTCTGCTGCCGTTGGGCCCCCGGGGGGTGTTGGCCGGCAATGCGGTTTTCTTTCTCACTTTCGGCCCCTTGCCAAGCGTGCCGAAGAGACCGCGGATTTTGCGCGATTTGCGTTTCTTCTCCTCAATTGTCTGTCGCAGGCGGCGAATGGCCGGCAGAGACAGACCGGCCAGTGCCTGCAGTTCGCCGTCCTGCACGTGGTCGAAGTGCTCCAGACGCGTCAGTTGCAGTTCGCCGCACAGTTTGGAGGCGAACGATTGGAGGTCGGTTTCTTGCAGACACTCCAACACTGCCTCGTCGGCCTCTGAGGTCTCTACTCCGGTCGACGACCAGCCTTGTTCTTGGCCAGGCATTTGTTTGCGCAGGTGCTGAAAGAAAATACCCCTTTTCTGACCACTCAGATGATAAAAGAACACAAACTTGTTGTTCTCAACTAGAGATGCAACCGTAAGGAAAAATACCGGATACGGATAGTAATGATGATAAAGTTTTAAGAAAATACAGCAATTTTCAGGCTAGAAATAGCCTATACTTTTTCGATGCTTTCAAGGCAGGATATGACTAAGAATATATTTGATATGACTGATATAACTAGGGATGCAAATGGTATCCGGTATTATTTGGTATTATTCGGTATTACTTGGTATTTTCTAGGTAATTGGTATTATATGGTATTTGGTATTTTTTTATACCAAATAGTTTAAATAACTAAACGGTTAGCTTTTAAGCGATAAATTCTGCATATTTTCCGACTGTATTCCATGTAAGAGCTCTTCTGTTCAGAGTTTTCTCTGTATTTCTAATTTACTAAAAGTTTAACAATGCAGATACGCAGAACAAGACGTCTCTTTACAGTTTCTGAGCAACAAAACAATAAAGAATTCTGACCAGTTTAGCTTGTAACAAACAAAACAACCATTCATGGAAAATTCTCAAAAAGTGGGACGGGGCCCCCATGAAACGACGCAAGGCGATTTTGGGGGAAGGGGGTCAGAAAAATCGGGATTTTGGTACGACGTCGTTTATGGACGGCCCCTTTATCGAGACCGAGCCTAGACCGCAAACGTCACAACGTGCTTGCCCATTTTTCGAGGGCAAAACTGACTTTTAGGGGTCCCTGATGAGGGCGTATATCTCAGGATCTAAGCAGAGCACAGTAATGAAAATTTCAGCAATCTTTTAAGAATTTATTGATCTTTCATTTAAAAAAGGATTCACTCAAATCCGTTGAGATTTGCAGTTGCTACAGCTGTGGCAAAACTGACTACTAGGGGCCCTAACAGAAATTTCAATTTTATCTACCGTATTCAGTTGACTCCTTAGCCTTAGCAAGAAAGTGATTAATTAATATAGGTACGTATAATAGAGGGACCCCTAAAAGTCAGTTGTTAAGGCAAATCTCAACTGATTTGAATGAATCTTTTTTTAAATGAAAGATCAATAAATTCTTAAAAGATGCTGAAATTTTCCTTAATGTGCTCTGCTTAGATCCTGAGATATACGCCCTCATTAGGGACCCCTAAAAGTCAGTTAAGCCCAAAAACTCTTCCACTGAGGCAAAACTTATATACAATATAGATAAAAAAAATGTCCCATCGCTTTTTCGGCCTTCACTTAAACGTTTCGTTCTCAGTCACTTCTTTACCGATTTGGCTCAAATTTTCAGCAAAAATTAAAAACATGGTTGGCTAAATATTCTGCAAGTTTAATGCCAAAATTCCCACTCATACTGGTTTTATGACCCGAAAACTAGGAATGAAGGTTGGTCCATGCAAATTTATTTTTTTTTTCGGTAATACAAGGAGTACAGGCCTGAAACTTGCAGGAATGATTGGTGTTGCTATTGGGCATAACATACTAAGCGGGCAGCCCTGTAGCTCAAAGGGCACTAAAATGGGGGAATTTCAAAAACATGAGTGAAAATCCCATAGTTAAGAAATCTGCACCTTCTAGAATCAAAGCACTGAATCATTTGTTAATCAACACAGATTGTAGCAGGAAGTTCGACAAATATGTGAACCTGATATTTAAACTCTGTTCCACACCATAGTAACCATCTAGGGATGCAAATGGTATAAAAAATACCAAATACCAAATACCAAATAGTAGATGGTATTTTCTATACCAAATAATACCAAATAATTCCAAATAGTTGGTAAACAGGTCGCTAGCTGTTTGGAATGAGCGCAAAGTCACACTTTTTGTTTCTACAGCAAAAATCATAAGTTTTGCCTCAGTGGAAGAGTTTTTGTTGCATGTAAAAGAAATCTAGTCATGCCGAGAAAGAAAACGAGTAGAGTTTGGGTGTTTTTCACTGACTCGGGAAATGGGCAAGCAGCACGTTGTGACGTTTGCGGTCTAGGCTCGGTCTCGATAAAGGGGCCGTCCATAAACGACATCGTTCCAAAACCCAGATTTTTCGGAGCCCCCCTTCCCCCAAAATCGCCTTGCGTCCTTTCATGGGGGCCCACTCCCACTTTTTGAGAATTTTCCATGAATGGTTGTTGGTTGTTATAAGCTAAACTGGTCAGAATTCCTTGTTCTTTTGTTGCTCAGAAACGGTAAAGAGACGTCTTGTTCTGCGTATCTGCATTGTTGAACTTTTAGTAAATTAGAAATAACGAGAAAACTCTGAACAGAAGCGCTCTGACAGAGTATACAGTGCAAAATATGCAGAATTTATCGCTTAAAAGCTAATTGTTTAGTTATTTAAACTATTTGGTATTATTTGGTACAAAAAAATACCAAATACCAAATAATACCAAATACCTAGAAAATACCAAATAATACCGAATAATACCAAATAATACCGGATACCATTTGCATCCCTAACCATCCCTGCAGCGTTTTTTGAAAATTGAAAATCTTTAGAATCGTCATTTTGCCGGTTTTACGAAGAAAAGTCATACTTCGTCATGTTTTTGAAATTCCCCAATTTTAGTGCCCTTTGAGCTACAGGGCTTCCCGCTTAGTATGTTATGCCCAATAGCAACACCAATCATTCCTGCAAGTTTCAGGCCTGTACTCCTTGTATTACCGACAAAAAATAAATTTGCGTGGACCACCCTCATTCCTAGTTTTTGGGTCATAAAACCAGTATGAGTCCGAATTTTGACACCAAGCTTGCAGAATATTTAGCCAACCATGTTGTTAATTTTTGCTGAAAATTTGAGCGCAATCGGTAAAGAAGTGACTGAGAACGAAACGTTTGAGTGAAGGCCGAAAAAGCGATGGGACATTTTTTGATCTATACTGTATTTTTGCTGAAAAAAAAAAAACAAAAAGTATGACTTTGCGCTCATTCCAAACATATAACGTTGAATCAGCTACATATTTTCTAGATAATAATAGGCTGCAGTTAAGTCTGAAAATGGTGTTAAATAATGTGCATGCGAAACCAAAAATACGCTCGAAAACTGGAAAAATTGTCATGAAAATGCAATTTTTGGCTATCCGGTATCCAAAATATACCGGATACCGGATAGTGTTTTAGAGCAAAAAATACCGGATTATCCGGTGTATATACCGGATTACGGTTGCATCTCTCTCTTTTCTCAACAGAACAATAAGATTATACCTTCTATGCTAATTACTGTACATAGCTTCTTAGACTTAGGTTCAAGCTGAGGCTTAGTACGAGAAGAAAACTGAGCTCGGAGGGAGGCATCATCTGTTCTCTGTTCTGTTGGTTGACAAAGAAAGTGAAAGAAAACGCAATAATGTGACGAGAATTATTGCTTGCCTGGTCGGGAGATGATAATCACTGGAATGGAACGCTTGACTGGAATGACCATGATAATCGCTGGAATGGAACGGAAATCACTGGAACGACCGATTAGACCGTCCAAAGGTTCTAAACGCATCCTGCAACTACTGGCACATCGACTGCATGCAAAAATATAGATCACTACCTAACACAACGGGATAGGCTTAGACTAACACTTTTATTATTATCAAGTCCAAGAGAAGGCCAAATTTGGAGCGAAATTTTGGTACAGCACGTTGGTTTAGCACCGATAATAATCATAAATTAGCACCGATAATAATCATAGACTTTTGGGGCAAATATCTCAAGAACTATGCAGAGTATCTTAACAAAAAGTTCACCAATCTTTCAAAAATCTATCAATCTTTAATTGGAAAAAGGATTCATTCAAATCAAATCGGTTGAGATTGATGGCAAAAGAAAAAAATCTGCTGGGTTGTTTTTAATCACTATTGTTCATTGCCAAAATCTCTGTTTTGACTTTGATGGTAAATATCTAAGGAACTAAGCAGAGTATCTTAATGAAGGTAGTCTGCTTTGTTTGAAGAATTTATTTATCTTTCATTTAATACAAGAGTCATTGAATCGGTTGCTACAGTAAAAACTCTGTGGGTTTGTATTTTTGGAAGCGCACCTGGAAGCCACCGGAAGTGACCCGGCACATATTTCGAGATTTATCGTAGTTGGGTCCCCCATGGGTTCCACTATAGTACAGAGCTTGAACTGTCTACAACTTTTGGTATGAGGCAAAAACTCTTCGACACACCCATAAAGTGTTATTCGCAAAAACACAGAATTCGCTCATTTTTTAAATATACTTACTGACCATTATTTTCACATACAGTCCAGTAAATAGGTGCAGGATGCGTTGAGAGCGTTTTGACGGACTAATTTGCCGTTCCAGTGATTTCCGTTTCATTCCAGCGATTATCATGGCCGTTCCACTCCATTCCAGCGTTCCGTTCCAGTGATTATCATCTCCCTGCCTCGCCTTCGTTGCAAAAGTTGTTTTATGGCAAACGGTTTACAGCATAAATTTTGTCCTAGTTAACAAAATCCGGATTATCGAATCACTTTTACAAATTTCGAAGTTCGTTGGTACCGTAAATCGTTTGTCCGGATTAACGAATCCGGATCCGGATTAACGAGTCTTATAACATGGGAAAATTGGGACCCGCCTAATCTTGTCCGGAAGGCGAATATCCGGATTAACGATACATGACTGTAGTGTAAAGTAAACGGAGCATGGACCATGTTGGTGCAAGACGCTATCCGAAGTACGACTTTCTTTAGTAGAGAACAGGTACACCAGTCAGGCAGACAGACTACTATGTAGTCTGCGTAGCTACAAATGGCTACAATTAGCTAAATTGGGTTAAAATAGCTTAAATCCGGCTATCTAGCCCTGAATGACTACGTAGCCGTTTATGACTACTTTAGCCAATTTAGGCTAATAAAGTGGCGTTTAGCTACACAGTCGTGCTTCGTTGATGTGGCCCTCGTTAATGGCACCCTCGATTATATTACCAGTTTCAGCTGTGGTCCCAATTATTTTACACAGTATATATACACGTTAATATGGCCCCTGGTTTCTGGCTGTGGCCACCAATTTGCATGTCCAAAACTGTTGATTTCTGTGTTTAACTGATTCCTTAATATGGCCCTCCTTACTGTTGTTTGTGTATACACATACACATTAACTATACACAAAAATACACGTTGTTTTTTCAATGTGTATACATATACACATACACATACACATTGAAAATTTCAGTTAAAAAATGGACTTTTGTGATGTATTATAGGGCACACCGACTCAAAACTGTTAGAAAACAACAGAAAAGAGAAAATTTGGCAATCTAAAACAAAAAGGCAAACTGCTGTAAGAAAATTTGCATATAGCGTTTATTGATGGAGCCTGTCAGAGACGTTTTCATGCCTGTTTCGTGATTTATATCTATGTAAGACGTGCATTTCTGTTCAGAAAAGACTCAGGAAGGCGCTAGAAAGCGTTAGGAATCATAAAACCAGGCTAGGATACTCAAAACTTGAGCTGGAGTTTTTTCCGCAATTTTGGAAAAAAACGGAAAAAACTGAAAAAAACAGGCCGAGGTTTTTTCGGAAAAATATCCATCCCTGAGTATAGGTAGGTAGACCTTTTGTACGGTGGAGGTAGAAAGAAAAAACTGTCAAAAATAACTGAGAAATGAAAAAATTCTTTACTATAGGTGTCTAAATCGAGCCCTGCGCATGGTAACTTTTTTCACGGCCTGGCCTGGAATATCAAAAAATTTAGAGTCCTCCCGGATGACATTTTGCGCTGGACGGCCCGGCCCGCTTCGGGAGAGCACAGCTTTCTATGCCATTAGGATAGCAGTACCGGGTTTTTCAGTATAAATGCCACCCAAATAGTGCCCCCCTGGGCTACTATTTGGAAAGCGTTTCCAAATAAACGCCCATGGGCGGTTATTCAGATAAAACATTTTATCCTGGAAGAGATAAAAAATATGAAAAATTGGCTAAAACTAAAAAGTCGGAACGAAAAACATGTGTTTCACACTAAAAACACGCTATTTTTAGGTTGTTGTTGAAGAATCAGTCCAAAAAATTCAAATCAGAGACAGAGTTCTTGGCCAGAGAGCAGTTGCCATTTCCAAATGAACGGCCATGGGCTTGTTTACGGAAAAACCCGGTACTAACCTCAAAATCGTACCAACCAAATTCAAACCTAGTAAGCTAGTACTAACTGCCATGCCATACTGGATTCAAATCACGAAGTTTACAGTTTGTACACTACACCGTGCCATATCAAATTCGAACTTTTGATTACTTACGTGATTGAGAAAGTAACTTGTTTCGCACAGCCACAACTGATGTGTCATAAAGGCAGTGAGGTATCCTGTGCGTTTTAAGCGCAAAATAAATAGGCTCACCCACGAACGGACGTCGCAAAACTGGTTCTACTTGTTTAAAATTGCGGCACTCAATTAGCGCCATCTGTCGTTCTGACAAACTTATGCATAAATGCCTCGCAAAACTAACTCATATACGTTCTACGTAGTTCTGTACGTACTGTTTTATTTGCAAAAAGGGTTGGGAATGGGAATGCAATTTTAGGTCATTTTAGAATTCAGACGTGTGACAGTCTGGCACTTAACGCCGTTTATGACATAATAAACGGCGTTAAGTGCCTGACTGCGTGAGGTAGAGATGTGCACGGGCACATTTTTTCCGGCCAGGCGGGAAGATCAGGTGAGGCATGCCCGGCCCGCCATGCCCGACGGGCATCAAAATCGGGCCCGTGCACATCTCTAGTGTGAGGGGAGGACCCCAACTGCGGACTAAAAGAGGCCGGGATCCATGTTTTCCTATTTTACATGTTTTTGGGTCTTCAACACAAGTTGGCCTTAAGAATTGCGATTTCCATTTATATTTCTTAGAATGCAACGTGCTAAAACACATTTTGAGGCGGGTTGGAGCTTATTGAAATTTGATACCCTACCCCCCCCCCCCCCGATCCGATTTGCGGGGGGCCTTACGGCCTGCGATCAGACTCGAGGTCCATTCCGC
Source organism: Sabatieria punctata (assembly GCA_030248155.1). Lineage (NCBI taxonomy): Eukaryota > Metazoa > Nematoda > Chromadorea > Araeolaimida > Comesomatidae > Sabatieria > Sabatieria punctata. The sequence continues at coordinate 106,569 of JASANB010003464.1, forward strand.
TACCCCCGTGGTTTCGTCATCTCGGACGTTTCCCTTCTATCACTGCCAGCCGATTCAGGTGCGATACGCCGACTTAATTGCCCATCGAGAGGTGCGATACGCCCACCGGTGCGAAACGCCTACTTGATTGTACTGTTGATCGGGTATACCCATACCCATACCCAAAACTGGGTATTTTTAAGTAAAACTACCTGAAATCGGGTATACCCATACCCGGGTACTTTTTGAAATACCCATACCCGGGTATACCCGATTTTTTGAAAAATACCGGGTATTTGAATGGGTATTTTTAGAAAAAATAGCGCAAACATCCCCATAATTTCTGTATAAACTGCAAAAATTCTCTCAAGCAGGTGTTGGATAGAATTATGGCTTTTGTCTATTGACGCACCCAGGGGGTGTACACCCCCTTTGCGGTGGAGGTAGGGAGGAAAAATTCGACAAAAAAAAGAGAACTGAATTAATTATGCACTAAAAATGTCTATTTTATGCTCAGAATACCTTTTAAATGCATTTTCGAAGGCTAAATTTTCAAAAATTTCTCGCCCTGGTCGGGCAGAAGCCCAACCAGACCACCTTAAACTACTAAAACTTGTAATTCTGTCAATTTTAAGCTCAGAATTGCTCACATTTTTGAAGGCTAATTTTGCCAAACTTTCTCGCCCTTGTTGGGCAACGGCCCAACCAGGCAACTTTAAAATTTTACACCCCCATCTGCAAAATCCTGGGTACGCCACTGCTTTTGCCATACATACATCACACTCTTCATACATGGGCTGGAAAAATGAGTTGGGGTGGTTAAAATCCGCAAATTTGTGAGTCGGCCAACCGATATGGGGGAGGTAGCGGCAATTTTGGTGGGTGCCACTGCTGTCACTGTCACTGCTAGAAAGTCGTACAGCTACAGAGCGGCAGTGCTTCTGAACGAAGCCTTTGAGAACTTGGCTGTCAACTGTTTAATGCCTGTTAGCCTTGTTAGTTTTAAAACGTCTCTTAGAAAGTTTTATGACAGTCTTTGATAGTATTCAGTGCTATTTAGTTCATATGTAACTAGTCTAGTATATATCCCTTGCGTCATGACCAACATTTGTTGCCATGTGACTGGTATGTTTTACCAAATCGCTCGGGAATAAACTGTCTGTCTGAAACTGTCTGTCTGGTGCTCCCACGTCCAGGCACAAAACATATTCTATGCATGAATGGCATAAAACACGGTATTTGACCAAAAATGCATTTTTACAATGTAGTATATACAGTACATAAAAACCTTTTGCATACAGTTTAACTGGCTTCTCGCCTCTCGTCTGGTTCTAATATAAATCGAACGTCTAGTTTTGTTATCCCTTTGAGGATACTGTCTACTTAGGCTACTGTAGTATTTTAGTTGGACTTAAATTTTGAAGGTTTAATTACAAGGCATTTCTATGCATTTCATCTGTTTGTGGATCCTGAGGGAGGTACTGCATTGTCAGCAATCTAGAATTTCTATATGCAACTCTGCACTATGTGGTTGACTCTGTATCAGAAAGATTTATTTTGAAATCACTCCTGAAAGCTGATTTAGCTGTTTCACCAATGTTACCTACCAACATGGTTTGCAGTTTTCGAAAATTCCCCCAACTGGTCCAGTAACTGTAAAATAAAACTAGGGGTTACTACATTAGCAGTTGGGTACATAATTGCTGTTTAAATAGCATATTTTAAAATAAATTAGTCTAGCATAATAACCTATTAAAATTTGACATTTTTAGGGAATTTCGAAATTTTAATGAAAAATACCCGATTTATACCCGATACCCGGGTATTTTTTAAAATACCCATACCCGGGTATGGGTATGGGTAGGTATACCCAATTCAAACTCAAATACCCGTAGCAACAGTACTTGATTGACAGGTGCGGTGCGATACGCCGACTGTCTGTACACTAGGAAGGCGCCAGTTTTGAATGCTTCACTTATGGCACACATTGTACATAACTTATCTGGATAAAACAATAGATTAAAGATGAAACAATATCGGAAAACCGAATACCCAATATTGAAGAGCCCGATGTCGAATAACCAATACCAAATATTTTTCAGACGGGACCAAAAATTACCGAATTATAGAAATTTTTTCAAAAATGTTGGTGTATGTATAATGATTATTGGGTGTTGCGGTGTAGAAAGCCAAACGGAATATCCTGATCTGACCAGCCAGAAAGCGACTGTTACCTTTCGATATTTTTAACGTTTGCCTTAGCTAAGGGCGCTAAATTGCATAAAAGGTAAAAAAGTAAGGCATATGCTAACTGCTAGCTGGGCCTAACTCCAGCTGAGACCGAAAGCTAAAAGATACGTCTGCTCAAACAAATGTCTGCACGAAAATCGGACGATTTGCAAAACTACAGCCAATACTGTACGTCTTCCTGTACTTCTGTAGTGATCTGTGATGACTTTCCCTAAGCAAATACTAGCGAGTACACAAACATTAAGTATGGATTGCTGCAGCACTAGAACAATTTCATGTCTTCGAAATGAATTGATAAAATTCGATTGAAAAGAGTTGATTTCGTATTTCAAAAGCTAAATTGGTTATTCCGTTGTCATTTTTTTCGTGTTTTCTGTCTTTAGAAGCCAACGCACCGAAATCAAATTTAGCAACTTTAGTCTACCTACCTACGTACAAGTGTACGTAGGTAGCACATGCTTGATTGAACGCGTGACAGTTCTAGGGCTCCCCAAACCATAAATCCTCCATCATTGGGCAGTCGGCGTAACGCACCTAATTGTAGGCGGAGTTTATTGAGTCGGCGTATCGCACCTTTCTGATCAGTGGGCGTATCGCACCGGTCGGCGTATCGGACCAACACCCTGCCAGCCACTCCAGCCATGCTGTTGGGCGCCAGGTACTTAAGAAAGTCCCTGACGCGTTGACGTCATGGTGATGTCGGTTCCCAACGTCCGCTTGGTCAGCCTGCGTGAGAGGCCCCCAGGCCTAGTCGGTTCCGGTGGACAACTCCTGACGTCATTGATCTTTCTCCAACGTTGCATGCTATTGGAGCGGCATCGGTGCAATGGCAGATCCAGTCGGTTCCCATTTTACCTACTCACTGTAACCAGCTTTCGGTGGCCTGGGTGGAGCGTTGTGCCGACGACCAACTCTTTGCAGCAAGAAACTTGCCGCGCCGAGAGGATGAACCACTACCACCGCTAGGGATGCTGGGGCCGCCGTGACTTAGAGGCAGCGAGCTACCCACTGAGCCAACGAGCGCCAGCGGCTTCCCCCCTTTGGCTCACACCGGGCCCGATCTATTGCAAGAAACCGCACTGCATAGTGTTTGCCCAGAAAGACCCTTTGGCTATTCTTCGAGTTTCCAGAATAACTTCAAATTATTGCCATCCGGTTAAATTTGCGTCGAATTAAAGTATTTTTGGCACGATTATTATTCTTTGTTCCTAGTTTATTCAAGCAAAATCCTGGCCTGCTAGCTTTTGGTGATCATGAGATATTTATGTCCTTCCGAAATGTGCTGACCCGAATTTTCAGACTTCGAACTTTGAACATACGGTGCCCATATGTCTGGCCCTTAGGCACATATACATGTACATACATGTACGTTGTGACATTGAAAAGTAGTGACATCTGACATGGTTAGCTGACAAATATTGCAAATATCGCACTCGGGGCTAGAGATGTTCACGAGCCTAAAAATCTCGGCTCTGCTCGGCTCGATTGTGAGCTCTATTAGGTCAGCTCGTTTCAGCTCGTTTATACGCACCTCCAAGCTCGCTCGAGCTCGACTCGCGAGCTTTAAATTCGGCGGAAAGCTCTGAAATAATAGAAAAGTAACACCATAAAATCAATGCCTAAAGCTTTTTCTCTCTATTTACGCGATTTTTATGGTTGATAGCTTAAAATAATGTAGCAAACATCAAAATTAAATAAAAATTAGCCTCCAAAAGCACAACATTTTCAAATTTTGATTAAATTTTACGCATTTTTAAGTTTGCAGTGCGTTCTGGGCTCGGCTCGACCCGGACCGCGAGCTTTCTAACCTTGATAAGCTCGCTCGATCTGGGCTCGCGAGCCGAGCCGAGTCGAGCCGAGCCGAGCTTTCAGGCTCGTGAACATCTCTACTCGGGGCTGATTAAAGGCCAAAACTCGATGGGAAATTTTTTATCTGCACCATACGAGCTTAGAACTCCATGTTGTGTGCAAGAAAATTGGTGTCACTGCTGCCTGGCAAATTTGCCTTTATAAATGTAATCTGGGTATGAGAGCGTTGCGCATCGCTTCATTCATCAGTGAATGCACCCGGTTTTGTCGAAAGCAACCTTGTTAGGCTCTGATCGTGAGGCGCATGGCTTAAATTATATGTAGCTGTTTGTGACAACTGAACCTTGCTAATTATTTCCAAGGCAAGGGACACGAAAAGTTCTTTTAGGATCAATTATGTACTTGTTGGCAGGGTTCCTTTTCCCGGACAGTGGCTTGCTTAACGCCGCTATTCAGTTTAATTGAAGAATTAACCCAGTTGCAGTTGCAACGGCGAGATGGAGACCTGGACGAATTTCAGTCAGAATGATAGCTCTGTATTCAGACTCCGATACTATCAGATGGCTCGATCTGTCTATCAAATAGCTGTTCCCATACTTATGGCACTGTGCATTTTCGGTATGCTATCCAATGGCCTATTACTGAGCACCATTCGCTGTGTTCAACGGCTCCATCCTACCCTTTCTTTAACTTACAGTCTGGCTGCTTCTGACCTTTGGGGCGTAACAACATTCCTGATCGGTCTGCTTCTCAACTCTTGGCTACCCCACGTTTACCAGTTCAGTTTTCCCAGACAGAACTGCTATATGCACCTTCTGGAGGCGATGAGGCTGGGTGCCATGCTGACCTCCGTCCTTCACCTGCTCTTTCTGGCCATTTTTCACTATATTGTAACAGCCTTTCCACTTAATCATCGCGCTAAACTTAAGAACCTGACAGTGCCTCTAATTGCAACACTTTGGCTGCTGCCTCCTCTAGCCTTATTGTTGCTATTTCTTCTATTCTTCTCTAGCACTTTTGGTCACCCAACCTGTCAGGCCGAGTTGGCTGCTTCCACACCGTTTCGATTCAGTCTCTTTCTTCTTGTAGCCATGTCCTTACTTCTTACTGCCTTCTTTTACACTAAAATGATTTTCGTTCTCTGGAGCATGCAGCGCAACCTGGTTTCTGTTCGGCAGTCTGGGTTCGTCAGGAGAAGACTGCGGACTTTACTCACTGCCCTCCTTATCATCAGCACGTTTTTGATTGGCTGGTTGCCCGGAGCGGTCTGGTTCTTGGTCACGTGTCCCACTTGTCCATTCCCCATAAAAGACATGTATCAAGAGTCTCCTGAAGCCATTTACATCTTCAGCATTACTGTCAACGTGCTGATCGTCTCAAAAACCATATGCAATCCAATCATTTACGCCATGCGCTTGCCAGAAGTTCAGATGGTGTGGAACAGAAGCAAAAGGCGATTGAGGAGTAGCAACGCATTGCCGAGAACTACCAGCAGAAGCGAACGACAGCGTCTCAGAGTGTCGCGAGTTTCCTCTAAGCCTAGCTCAGCATTGTGTGTGCAGGAAGAAGGCAGCTTTGAGTACCGGTCATCCCACTTCAATGCAGCCAAGTCCACAAATGATTGCATGCCGCAACAAACAGTTCTGAAGAAGTCTTCAGCGCCCAGCCTGTCTACGTCTACCTATGTATGATCAGCCGATTTTCCTTTCACACTGACACCCAAAAGAATAGCGTCGCTTAATCCTGCTAACTGTTTTAAAAAGCATGCTTTAAAATATTGATAGCAAACTTTCGTTTTGAGATGGACAAGTCCCAAATGGCCGTATTATCGAAATAGCCATATTAACAAATCATAAATCACTATGTTTTCCACTGTAGGCGAAAGAATAGGTACACCAGCTAGCTGGCCATATAATCGAGGGAACCATATTAATGAGGGCCATACAATTGTATTAACGAGGCACGACTGTATGCTTATTTACAGATCGCATTAACCCTATCTTGTAATCGTAAGTACGATCTTGTTATATGTACGATGTTTAAATGTCGCCTTAAGCATCGCAGTTATCGTATCAGCATCAGATTAGCACATAGATGATACGTTAAATACGATTTTGCTATACGATCACCTAATCTGCATTAGTAGATGGTATCAACGGTATGTCAATAGTCGTTTTCCTTGTGTTGCACTACCACCGGGCCAGAGTCAAGCATTTCTCAGCCCTTCTCACTCACGAAACGACCTCCCTATTCTGCTCAAATTTACCGTCTTCCTCCAGGGCCAGCCAGCACTTCGGTTCGGTATGTACCGCACCTTGACTACACCGAGCACATTATCTTGATTTGACTATTGATCCAAAGAAACATTCACACAAAACATATGTATATCAGGGCAGTTTGTTTTCAGTATTTTTTCGCAAAATTTTTCGTTTTTTTCCAGTTTTTTCCCAGAAGTTATTTTCCGAGATGACAGAAAATTTTGTAACAATCGCTTTATATTGCAGAATTCGAAGAACTAGCGTGAGTTTTATTACCAAATGCACTAATTTCATGTTTAGAGTAGTAATTTGAATTTAAAACTCTAAAATACGATAATAAATGTTGCCTGGAAATGGTACCAGTATATTTTGCCTAAAACAGCTTAGTTTGCCAAGGAAATGCTTGGAAACCTTTTATTTACATAAATTCAAAGCATTTGAAGCGAATTTATTCAATTATTGTGCCTATTTCGTCTAAAAACTTGCTTGAGTTTTTCCCGCATTTTAGTTTTTTCCGATCTCCTCGAAAAAACCGTTTTTTTTCTGAAAGAAAAAACGAAAAAAAACGAGGAAAACAACCGACCCAACAGCCGTAATGTACAGGGTGTGTAAAAAAAAACAACCCAGCAGAGCTTTTGCTGTAGCAACCGCAAATCTCAACCGATTTGAATGAATCCGGCTTTAAATGAAAGTCGAATAAATTCTTGAAAGACTGGTGAAGGCCCTATTAAGATACGATGCTTAGTTCCTGAGATATTTTCCTTCAAACTCAAAACAGAGATTTTGGCAGTGAACAAGAGCGATTCCGTTGCACTTCACAACAAAACGGATTCCTACTGCTGAGGGGCAACAAGACTTTTACAAATAAAGCAACCAAGCATGTGTGGCACCAGAAAAACCTCGTTACGTTAGCCCTGAGCAGTAGGAATCGGTTTTATTATGAAGTGCAACAGAATAATAAAAATCGCTCTTGTTCATTGCCAAAATCTGTTTTGAATTTGAGTGCAAATATCTCAGGAACTAAGCATCGTATCTTAACGAAAGCTTCACCAATCTTTCAAGATTTAATTTATCTTTCATATAAAATAGGACTCACTGAAATCGGTTGAGATTTGCGGCTGCTACACTAAAAAATCTGCTGGGTTGTTTTAATCTCTGTTGTTTACTGCCAAAATCTCTGTTTTGATTTTGAGTGCAAATATCTCAGGAACTAAGCATCGTATCTTAATAGGGCCTTCACCAATCGTTCAAGAATTTATTTATCTTTCATCTAAAGCAGGATTCATTCAAATCGGTTGAGATTTGCGGTGGCTACAGCAAAAAATCTGCTGGGTTGTTTTTTTTTTTTGACACACCCTGTATATCTCAGCCAAACGCATGACTATATGTACAATGCAGATGGCGTAGTAGTTGCTTCCAAGCAAATCTCCCTGTTCCGTAATAAATAGAATCTCAATCTCCTATCTCAGCTTTATATCAAATTCAATTTCAGTTATCAGCTGGGGTCGCCAGTTGTCGCTCCAATTCGTTGTTTCTCTGTGCCATTTGAACGTAATTGTTTTGTAGCAGTTTCTGATATTGCAGCACCTAAAACTAGAACGAATCTAGCGTAAGCTTTTCCGAAATCGACAACTTTAGCGGTAGAATTACAGTGCTTTTCTAGTACAATAAATTAAACTCATCCATCCACTACCTTTTCCTTCTCATCCTGCCAGCGCGCTCTTTCATCAGCGAACTGGCCCATCTGCATGTGCATCGAGTCCTTCAAGCTCATCACTTCATCGCGCAGCTGACCAATCTCAGCGCGCAGCTCTAGTTGCGGCGTGGGAGATTTGTTCTCGTTGCGAGCGCGCGGCGCTGGTACTGGGCGCAGATTGTTGTTCTGCGACGGACCGGGCGCGTCCGTTTCCAGCAGCTGCACGAACAGAATGTCGTTGTTCTTCGACTCTGACCGGCTCGAAGAACATCGGGTGCCCTGGAAATGCTTGCTTGCTAGTAGATTTTGGTGAGAACAGTAGTGCAGAACCTGTTGAGCAACGGAACTGGAAGAGCTGATGCTGTCAGAGAAGGTTGTCTTGAAGCCGCTCTGTCTGCTCTCGTGACTGGGCGGTCGGAAGGCACTGCCGCATTGGCGACAAAGGGAGTAGTTGTGTTCCAGCGCCTCCAACTTTTCCTTGTATTCAAACATGTCACGCTCGATTTCTCGACACTGCAAACATGACTTTGCAGCTGAATACTTGTTCTTCTTCCAATTCCACTGCCTTTTCGGACAGCTCAGGACACCCCATACCCTATTTGGGTAGCCCTGCAAAACAACCGTCCCCATTGCTGGCATCGGGTGCAACTCCAGTTTGGTTCCATTTTCCTACTTGCCATCAGTGGCTTTCGGTGGTCTGGGTTGGACTTTAGGTCGACTACTTTCAGTAGCTTCGACTGGTTTCGAACCCACAAACAGACATGGGCAAAGGGGGGGGGCTGAGGGGGGGTTGGCCCCCCATCAAGCTCTGATCTACCCCTCATCAGCCGGCCGCTACCCCCCATCAGGAATTTTTGGGAAGAATTTTGTATAGAAAGTTATGATAAAAATATGCCTGGAATAGGCGTAAATGAGCTCAGAATAGCTAATTTTAACTTATTTTAATGAAAAATAAGCCAAAAAACCCTGATTTTGCCAAAAATCGGACTTGTTGGCTTACCACCCCCTCAGCCCCCCCATCAGGCGCTCCTACCCCCCTCAGGCCCCCCTCATGAATGGAAAATTCTACACCCCATCTGCCGAAATGCTAGCCCATGTCTGCCCACAAACCACCGCTTTCGCAGATACCGGGGCCTGCCGTGATCTGACACACGCGATAGTGTAAACTACCCATGCCCAAGACACAACCAATTGACTAATACAGGCTCATTCAGCAAAGCCTAAGCTTCAGAAGCCTTGCATTAAACGCAAAGCCACATTGAACCATATACGAAAGCCTATAATTCTATGCAAGCAAAACCTTACGAACGAAGAAAAACTACTAGTCCAGAACGACCACACAATTAGAATTAGAAGCAGTCGGCAGGTTTACCTTTTTCTGCAGTCCGTGTCTCTCGCTGCTCAGGTTCTGTACCTGAGCGTGCAAGTGCTGTTTCTCCTCGACCAGTCGCTGAACCTGAGCCATCAGCTTCTTCTCCGCTGTCACGGCCTGCTGCATACGAGCGTTCATCTCTCTCAAGCGCTCCATCCACCGCTCCTCCTTCTCGTGGTAGACCCGGATTATCACCTCTTCGTTGGCCTCCATCGTTGAGCGTAGACTGTTCAGTTCTGACTCCTTCTCTCTTAGCACAGCCTGCAGCAGCTGTTTCCACTGATCACCTTGATTGACAGCTAACAACGCCTACCTCGATCTCGGCTACGCCGGAATCGCTCGGTGAAGGAGTGACGTGTATTCCTGATGATTGTCTGCTACCGTAGGAGGACTGATGTTCATGTCTGGGCCGTATCATGGGACTTCTGTCCACAGTGAACGCTTGAGCTGCTTTGCTGGGAGAGGCAGTAGTCTGAGCAGAAGACTTAGAGGCAAAATCCGCCTCTGGACCCAAGTGTTGCTTGAGTAGGTCGATAAATTCGGGAACCAAATCGTAGTCGTCGTCTTTTTGGTTGGACTTGGAGCTCTGCCGCGATAGATCGGTAGGGGTTTCGAAGCTCTGACTTAGTGCCGGCTGATAGACCGGCTTCGGACGCTGCGCTACGCTCAAATCGGACGGTCGCAGTAAGTCACTGTTCGTTTTGGAGGGCAAATCACACTCGGGAGTAATGCTAGAACAGAGAAAAGATAGCAAAGTATCTAGGTACGTAGATATGCACAAACGAAGGGGTGCCACAATATTTTGAAGCCCATGCCCGGGTTTTCAAACTTTTGGATGGCTTGTTCAGGGAGGGGTGGTTGGAAACCGTCACAAGGGGTAGTGGAGTTGGTACCGAAAATGTTGCCCTATTCTTGGGTTCACTTGCCTTGGTCGGGCACCAAGTAAGCAAAACTAAATAGGTTATGTTTGCAAGAATGCTGCATACTCACACTGAGGGCGAATGATCTGCATGCGAGGAGGACTGCTTGAACGCAGAGGAATGATCACTGCCCGTTTTCGATAAAGACAATCTATTGGAAGAGTGGAACGAGGCGGAGCTATGATGGGAGTCCGCATCCAAGCTCTGATTGGGTGAGACTTGGTGCTGAGCCAATGAGCCGTTAGCTGACGTCATCACTGGGCGAAAGGCGATTGGCCGGATCAGATCATCCTCCTAAAATGCAGAAGAATCGACCAATGAACTGAGGAGAGAGACGCCCCCTTATTCGGCAAAATGACTTATCCTCCTGCCCGGTAGAAACAAACAATTTTTCCGTTCAACTCACCAGAATGGAAAATTTTGAAGCGCTCTTGCGAGCTCAATTATTGGCCGTTTGTTCTGTAAATTGGTCTACAGTTTCTTTTGTAGAAACTGTAGTGACTGACAAATTTACAGGGAAAAATATCAGCTTGTTGGCTCGCAATATTTGTCCGAAATTTACCGTTCAGGTGAGCTGAACGGAAAAATCGTTTGTTTCTACCGGTTTTACTTTTTATCGGTTTAGTTTTATTTACCAAAACCAAGGCATAAGACAGGGTAGATAGGTCGGCGAGTGGGTGGACGTTTTCTACTTGGTAGATGATTAAGCGAAAGAAAAGAAGTGGTAAGGTCAAAGAAATTTTTAACAAAACGTATCTTCCAGAGCAAGAGAAAGGCGGCCTCAACTGAAACGGGACCTGCGATAAGAATCGGCCGGCCAGGGCTTGTTCTGCTGGTCCTAACGTGTGAATGAAACTGCGAAACCGGCCCTGCTGATGGCATCAGAGCCCAGCGTCTGGCATTACTTGGCCGCGCTTGTTTTAGAACTTTTTGCACAGATACGAACTGATGTGTTGACGGTGCGCCGCCAATTTACTGGGCCGATCAAAAAAAGCCACTCAATCCAACAATGGAGACGCAACCTGCACACTGCTGTCCTAGGTCTAATCTCGTTTACGAGAAACAGTCGTCAAAAGAAGATTCGATTTCAGACATCTATCTAACGCGAGTTTCGAAAATTTTTTGAATGCACATACCTACGTGCAGTAGGTTTTGCAGTAGTTATAGACGTACAAACTCGAATACATCTTTCTAATTAGAAAGAATAAAATAATTTCGGTGGTCACGTGATCAAATTTTGGGGGTCGCGGCTAAACTGTTGGGAACAACGGCGTATCAAGGATTTTGCAAACGGGTGGGTGCAAAATTCTGAAAACGCCTGATTGACCCAACCAGGACGAGAAAGTCTTGAAAGATTAACATTCAAAAATGCATATAAAAGGAATTCTGAGCATAAAATAAACAGTTTCAGTGCCTATGTATGTATTTGTTTCTCCTATTTTTGACAGATTTTTTCTTCCTACCTTCACTGCAAAGGGGTGTTCCCACGCTGCACCCTTGGATACGCCAGCTGGCTGACAAGAAAGAAAAGTCTGCTTCAGATGGGCGGATGGGATCTGGGGTACGTCGAACCGACGTTGGGGAGTGGTTAAACCTTAGGCAGGCAAGCGCAATAAGCTTGGTGAAACTTGAAAGAAAAACAAAACCCCTACTGTTAAAACAAAATATACAAGGCGTTTGAACGCACAGCGCAGCACGTACCTCATTGGGAGTGTTGACAGAAATTAGAAAATGAAAAGGCCACTTTACAGCGCCAACAAATGCTTACCAAATTAGTCATTAGGTTTGCGAAAGTGAGAGGCGTTGGCCGAAGGACAGAGATAGGAATGAGCAATTACAGACTGTCAGTCAGCACCCCATCTCACCTTGGCGGCCTGCAAAACTCCGCTGAAGGGTGTAATCCGTGCAGGCGGTGGCAAATTGAGATTTTCGGTGCTGGAACAAGTGGCCGGGAGGGCGGCCGGATTTCTGGTCCAGATCAGCTCGACCTCATCCTGAATGGGGCCTTCCATAGAGTGTTTCATGCGCTCCACCGCAGCACTGCTACGTGCGTCCAAGACAGCCGGGGAATGTGCACTAAAAGGCATTAGAATTGTATCGATCACTAGAAATAACTAGACCATTTTACGCCTCGGCCTCTACTCCTATTATTTTCCGTCCGCCAACCTATGCAGTTTAGAGCAAAGATGGATGGCAGCGCTGTGAGCGATCGCTCAATTCAACTGCCTCCATTAAAACCTTCACAAATCAATTACTCTATGGACCACAAGTTGTGTCAAGAAACCTGTGACTGATCTAGTTCTAGTATAGGAGTTAACTTTAATTACAGAATTTTAGCAGTGCTTGCCGTTTTAGACTATGTAAACAAGTAAATTTTTCAAATGGAAAAATAATTCAGTTTCGATTGACTTATCGCAGGGGCATTATCTCTCACCGATTTCTATCACAAGTGGTAAAATTAATTCTTTAGGTTTAGCTTACTAACTACCAGTCAAAAACAAGTTTATCGACTTTTCTATCTTGTTTTTCTTTCAATGATTTAATTATTCAATTAGAATTCGTTTGAAATTTTTAGATACCGGGTTTTTCCATATAAGCGCACTGGGCGATTAGTTGGAAAGCCTTTAGTGAGTGCATATTCAGATAAAACAGTTTCTCCTTCAAAAGACATAAAAATATAATGAAAAAATCGGTTAAAACCTCAAAACTCGAATCGAAGAGCATGAGTTTCAGGAAACAAACACGATATTTTCCGTTTTGTTGAAAAGTAGTCCAAGAATTCCAGCAGCAGCTCAAGCAGAGAGAACAGCTGCTGCCATTTACAAATAAACGCCCATGTACAGTACTTTCCAAATCGCCGCCCCTGGGCGTTTATTTAGATGAGAAATTGAATTTGTAAAAAGTACCCAAACTAATTAAATGCACAGAAAAACAAGGTATGTAGTACATACAGGGTCTGCCAAAAAAACCAGCAGATTTTTCGCTGTATGTACGTAGATTAATCCTTTTTTAAATGAAAAATAAATATATTCTTGAAAGACTGTTGAAACGTTTATTAAGATAGCCTGCTAAGCGAAGCACTATTACAGTCAATTTTAGTGTCTGGATTTCTAAGCAACATTTAGAAAAAATACTGTAGGCCCGCGAAAATTGTTTTCGTTAACAAAATCAGCACCTTTATATTCATACATGTAATAGGTCATCCTCCGAAGGGCGGAAGGGGTTGGGGGGTCTGGCGCCGGCGTGGGATCTGAGCCCAAATTTTGCGAGGGAAGTTGGGCACTAAAAATGCACGAAAATCGCAATTTTTCGGCTAAAAATCGACAAAAATCGCTAAGTTGAGCTTAAATACAGCTAAAAAGTGCTTTTGGCAATTTTTGAGTTCTCAAAAAAATTGTTCAAAAAATTAAATGCCAGAAAACTCGGATAGGGGGTTCCGAAAAATCGTCTCCGGGGGTCTGGTGGCCCAAGTCGGGGGGGGGGCAAGCAGCGGTTACCTGAAGGAGCGCAGTTCGCCAGCAGTGCTGTGTCGGTGCAAGGAGACCGGGGCGAGTGGCGGGTGTTGTCGCAGTTGTATTTTGGCGGAGGAGAGGCCGTCTTTGTGTGTGGCGGTGGCGCCGTTGTAAAACCCGTTTGAGAGGCGCTTTAATTGACCTTGTCGCTCTTCAACAGGCATCCTATTCCAATTCAGATCGGTCGTCTGCCGCTTTCTAAACCGCAACAACCTTTACAACCGGTACGCATATCTATTTTAGCCAGCGCAGAATGTTTTAGAA